>SNQJ01S0111515.1:9945-24386 GCA_010110895.2 Picea sitchensis | reverse complement strand
CCTGTGGGTACACCTATGGTTACTGGATGCAAATTAAGGAAGGATGATGACTCACCTGATGTTGATCAAAGTTCATATAGATCAATGATAGGCAGCCTGTTGTACATCACAACATCTCACCCAGACATAATGCATGTTGTAGGAATGATAGGAAGATTTTAGTCTGCACCTAAACAGAGTCATTTGCAAGCTGTCAAAAGAATATTCAGGTATTTGAAAGAAACAATGACTTATGGTCTGTGGTATCCCAGAAATTAGAATTTTTAGTTAATTGCTTATTCATATGCAGATTGGGAAAACTGTGTTGATGAGAGAAAAAGGACCAATGGAGGAGAATTCTTCTTGGGTGACTCATTAGTAGCATGGCTTAGTAAAAAGAAAGGTTCCATTTCTTTATCAACCATAGAGGTAGAGCATATTGTTGCTGCTACCTGTTGCACTCAGTTATTATGAATGATTCAGACACTTGCAGACTTGGAGGTAAAATACACTACACTGATCCCAATTCATTGTGATAACATTAGTTCCATCAGTGTGTCTATGAATCCTATATTCCACTCCAAGACCAAGCATATTCCCATAAAATACCATTTTTTGAGAGAGCAGGTCACTAATCAGGTTGTTCAGGTCCAGTACATTACAACCACAGAACAAATTGTAGACATATTTATAAAACCCCTAGTTAAGACACCTTTTGAATATCTCTGACAGAAGCTAGGTGTCATTTCGTCTCACACCTAAGAGAGTCCATATTGTTAGGGGGAGTTTTGTATTGTTTGAATATATAATGCCTCCTAAAAATTACTACAATAGCTCAGGCGAAGCATTTTTTTCTTTGACATTGATGTCAAAGGGGGAGAAAAGGAGTGGTCTCGGCAGGATTCTATAGTTGGAGGTCCAAACGGATTAGCGAAGATGCTCAGGGTTGCCATCAATGCCAAAGGGGGAGATTGTTTGCAAGTTTTCAGGCAGGTGAGATTGTCATTGATGGCAAGATCAAAGTATGCGGCGTTGGGTTTAAGAGAATTCCCGATGAACATCAGATCTAAGCTAGAGGTCTGATCAATGTTGGATCCAGGAGAACCTACACACTCTTTAACGAGCAAGGTGACATGAGAAACCCTGAAAATCCAAACCAGGCACCTCAACGAAGACTCCATTTCAGAGTTTCGGTTACCAGGAGATGGAGATGTCATAAACTCTCATCATCAGGAGTCCCGAAGTGCTGAAATGCGAAATCCTAAAAACCCAAAATAGACGCACCATTCAGAGTATTGAATATCAGGATTTTAGTTACCGGGAGATGGAGATGTCAAAAAATCTCATCATCAGGAGTCCCGAAGTGCCGAAATGCAAAATCCCAAAAACCCAAAAAAGGTGCATCACTCAGAGAGTTGGATACTAGGATTTCGGTTACCGGGAGATGGAGATGTCAGAAACTCTCGTCATCAGGAGTCCCGAAGTGCCGAAATGTGAAATCACGAAAACCCAAAAAAGGCGCATCACTCAGAGAGTTGGATACTGAGATTTCTGTTACCAGGAGATGGAGATGTCAGAGACTCTCATCAACAAGAGTGGTGAAATCATGAAATGTGAAATGGAGAAATGATCTGAGCTGTTGGTTCGAGGAGATCATGGATCGTTGATCCGACTCCATTTCAAAGTATTGGATACTGGGATTTCGGATACCGGGAGATGGAAATGACAAAGACTCTCATCATAAAGAGTTGTGAAACCCAAAGTCATGAAATGATAAAAGACTCCACACCAGAGTTTCAGATACCGAGAGGTTCAGAGGTCAAGAGTCAGGACACTGCATCTCAGGAGTCCCAAAATCGCAAAACCCGAAGTCGTGAAATGCAATTCGCCGAAATTAGAAATGTTGGAGTACTGGACTGTTGATCCGACTCCATTTCAGAGTTTTGGATACCGAAACTTGGAGGTATCAAGAACACTTCACCATAGGAATTTCAAAGTGCCAAAATGCGAAATCGTGAAAAACACTTTATGGATAAGTGATTGGTCTTGGCCATGGTCATATCGAGGAAGGAGCTAGTCTGTGTTAAACCCCATTTTGGGGATCGAGAGTTGGAGGAATCAAGGGACTGACTGGAGAATCCCCGAAATGAGAAATTGCAAAATGCAATTTCGAACTAACCGATGCTCACTGCCTGTGGTCACATCGGCGGAATATGGGGGAAGGAGCTAGTGCAGACAAGCTCCTTTTCGAAGTTTCAGGGATCGCGACTAGGAGTGTTGAGACACTTGGTCACATGAATGTCGAATTGTTGAATGCCGAAATGCCAAAATGATGAAATGTCTATGTAGCTGGTGGTCACAGTCGGTGGTCACGTAAGAGGAAGGAGCTAGCATAGATGGGATCTATTTCAAGGTTTGCACTGTAACAACAAGTAAACTACTGATGGTTTCTGCCAAAGGTGTGGAAAAGAATTCTATGTAACTGCCAGAAGAGTGGAAGAGTCTGAAGGAACCTTCCAGTGGAATGAGGACTGGCCATAGAGGCGATTGACAGCTGGAAGAGAGTTGAAATCTGTGACTGCAACAAAGAGGTTAATCTCAACTGTGCCAAAGAAGATGATGAGTCACATCTACCAGAGAGGCTGAGGAATCTCAGCGTAACACCTAGTGATGTTGGACGCGTGGGTTTAACATCCAGAGAAGCTGAAGAGTTGCTATGATGAACAGGCAGAGCACTCGACATGAAGAGGATACAGAAGCATTGGGAATAGACTGTAAAATGTGTATAGAGACTATAAGAAGGTAGAAGAAAGAAGAGATGGGTGTTGTTGTTGTTGAGGTGGAGTAATGCATGTGTGAAGAAGTAAGGGGTGTGTAGCAGTTGAAATGGAGAGAAGACAAAAGATGCATTGAATGGGAATGGCATGAAATGGATGCATGCAGGAAGACAATGAGAAAGACAGAGCAGCGAAATGTTGCAGAACAGTGATGAGACTGGTAAGTTGTTGTTGAACACTATATCACTATAATAAGTTTCAGTAATTCATATTCATAAACTAGGGTGGTAGGGAGGTGCTAGGGAGGACTAGTGTCCTCAGAGGTTCAAGGGAGTGCTTGAACACAGGGAGTTGTAGCTTCCTTCTAGTTGGTTCTAGAGAAACTATGGAGTTGGTGCTTCCTTCTAGTCAGTGCTAGAGAAACCAGGGAGTTGGTGCTTCCTTCTAGTAGGTTCTAGAGAAAACAGAGAGTTGGTGCTCTCAACAAGTAGCATCTTGCAAAGAAGAGGTTTCAGCCTCATTATGAGTTGGTGCGCATATGTATGATAATGTAAAGAATGCAAATATTACTTATCATATAAAGAAGAAGAGGTTTTTACCCTGTATGGGTTTCCTCAAGAAAATCTGTCTCTGTGTATCTCATATGTGTGACTGATGTTGAAGATGCTATTAGTTATTNATCATTGTGATTGTCATTGAGTGCTTTGTGAAGAATTAAAAAATAAGTATAATTGTTCAAGCTCGGTAAACAACTCATTCACCCCCCCCTCTCAGTTGTCCAACAAAAAGTACTGGGGATGAGCACAAGAGTTACTTCAAATCATCAAAATCTTGTTGTTGGGATATACCCCACACAAATGTTTCCTTACCACCAACCTTGGTTACTTGGCTGAGGTCCCATGCGATATGTGATAATCCCAACACAAACCTGCGATAGAAATTGGCAAGGCCTAAGAAGCTCTGAAGCTTAATGAGTGTGGTTGGGGATGGCCAATCACGGATGACTTGGATCTTGGTTGGATCCGCATGCACACCATGATGATCAATGATGTGTCCTAGGCAATGGACCCTGTCCATGCCGAAAAAGCATATTTCCAGGTTGGGATATAGCTTGTGTTTCCACAAGGTGTGCATAGCCTGCTAAATATGAAGCAAGTGTTCTGCCTAAGTCTTTCTGTAGATGAGGATGTCATCTAGATACACCACTACAAAAGTACTGGTGAAAGGTCATAGGATAGCATCCATCATCCTCATGAAATTTGTTGGATCATTTGTCAAACCAAAGTGCATGACCAACCATTCGAAAATACCTTCTTTTTACTTGAAGGAAGTCTTCCATACATATGTCTATTCTATTGGGACCTAGTGGTAGCCAAAATTCAAGTGAATCTTACTGAAATATTTGTCCCTCATGAGCTGATCAAGGAGGTCGTCGATTCATGGAATCAGGTACCAGTTTCTAACCGTGTTTTTATTCAGGGCCTGGTAATCAGTGCAAAGTCTCCAGGTCCCATCTTTCTTTTGCATTAGTATGATTGGGATCCCACAAGGAGATGAGATGGGATGGATGTGCCCCTTGTGGAGCAATTCTTGGATATGCCTCTTGATATCCTCATTTTCTAATAGATAGAAATGATAGACTTTCCCATTGTGTAGTGGTGCGTCAAGCATTAGATCGTTGGGATGCTTGAACTGACAGTGAAGAGGTACCCAGGTAGGTGAGGAGAAGATATCTGATTACTCCTCCATGAACTTATCCACTTTCTTTTGTTGTGTGGAGAGATCGGATAGGGAGGCCCTGGATGTGGTTGCGATATTTTTCTCACTGTGAGAGAGAATCACGAAGAAGGAAAATTTCTTGGTCTGAGATATGACCTTCCTGCATTGCTTGGCAGAGATCATGAAAATAGCACTAGGTGGGATTGCCTTGAGTATCCTGTAAAATTTTATATACAAAGTAATAATAACACTACGAGGCCTAGAATCATATAAAAAATGAGGTTTCCATAAATAAGATTGGCCAAAAAGAACGTTACAAACTTCAAGAGGAGAAACATCACACAATACCTTGTCTTTGAAGGGCTTGATGTCGTATGATAGTCAATAATGTTGGATGATGCAGAGATTGCTTCCTTGGTGGAGCCATCCAATTGTGTAGGGTTGCGGGTGAGACATTGTCGGCAGGGATAGCCTCTTGAAGACCTCTACTAAGATGAGTTTCTTCTGGGCACCACTATCAATGATGAAGTGCAGTGGGGTTCCTTTTACCCACATCTATGAATGGAAAAGGCATTCTCCTTCTTCTAGATCGTCTAGTTCACCGATATGGAGCTTGGTAGTAGCAATGGTGGAAAGGGGGTCTGAGTTAAGGACTCATATCCCCCTTTCTATTTCTGAATCAGAGTTAGAACCTGCATCTTATTCATAATATTTCACTTCAGCAACCATCAACAACTTTGAGTGGCAATCAATATTGTTATGCCAAGGGATTTTATGGAAGTCGCACCACTTCCTGGTATCTTTCTTTTTCTTTTCCGTGTCCTTGTTTGCTTGCGGCTTCGATTGGTTGTCCTGATACTATCCGTATTTTCTTTGTCCTTTGTTCTACAGGTTGGGGCTACCCTTTCCTGGATTTTGTTGTGAGGGTTACCCATGCCCAAATTTCCGCATCTTTTGTGTAAGCTTTTGCTCGATTTTGATAGAATATCGATAGGTCAAGCCCAAGGATGAGATTTCAAAGAATTACATTTCATTATGGATATATCTATGCAAAGAAAAGTGATACTTGAACACCATATTTCACTCATAATCTTTGATACCCATCTTGGTGCACAAGGTATGGAAGATATTTGTGAACTCTGGCACTGCTTGGTCTCTTTCTTGCCGCAGTGTGGTTCATTTTGTATACAAGTCATCATAACTTACGACAGGGTAGTATTATTCCTCAATACAATATCTGAAGGATTCCTAGGTGACCGCAACTATAAATAATGAGGGTTCCTCCATTTCATTTTTCTCACAGAAATTTTCCCACCAATCTTTAACACAGGAAATGAATTTGAGGAATGAAAAAGTAATCTTTTCTCTATTAGAAAATTTATGGACAAAAAAATACCCTTCTTGTAGATTCAACCATTTTTCTACAACATATGCGTCTATCTGACCTTCAAATATAAGAATATAAAAGTTTATTTGTGCCTTGAATGGGTCGGCACCTCCGCTCGAGGAAGATGTGTCGTGTGTTGGTAGCCACTAAAGGATTTGAGAAAAACTATCCATCATATCGTTCCTCTTTTGTGTGAGGGATTCCTCAAGAAACATTTTGAAAGGATCTCCTGTCCCATCATATTTATTTTCCCCCTCTGTGAGAGGTCTCTTTGGCGTGCAAGACATTTTTTCCTCAAGAGAAACAAGCTCGAGACCCAATTCTTTGTACCCTAACCTCATTGGGGACATGCATTAAAAAGGAAAAGGAGCAGTTGATATGGATTTTATGAGAAGAACGAAATGAATATATATTATTAAAATATGTTTAACATAGAATAAAAGAGATACAGTAAAACTTGTTTCTATTCAATAAGGAAATAAGCTAAAATAGCAAAATGCAGTAGAAAACAAAATTGTTGGAATGGTGGCGGCTTATCTCTGAAAAGAGATGTGACGACTGTGCTCATTCACAAAAATATGATTACAATGAAGATATGCGTTCATTTTTACAATAAACATGAATTTCAAAACCCTATACATCCAAAAACATAACCCTATGAGATGAAGCACCAAAAGTCATGTGGGCCCTATTGGGGTAAGCTAGTACATCAACTTCCCAGTGTAGTAACTATTGCATACGATCTTTGTTTTAGGCGCATGATAGCTTGTTGGAAATTTATTTCCAAGGAATACACTTGTTGCCATCAGAATATGACTCCATCTTTATTCTAACTATGGTAATACCTAAAAGCGTTGTTTAGGGCTTCAAAACGACCCTGAAAGTAGGAGACCCAAAAACTAGGAAAAACATGCCAAACTAGAAAACTACCAAATTGAACCAGTTGGAATAGGTGGGAGGCCACCAAAATACATCCGGCTCAACGTCCACTAGAGAAATAGACAGGTCCTCTTTTTATTATCCAACAAAATGAAGGGATACAACCTACAACTCAACCGCTGTAACTTCCTCTTATTCCTCTCACAATCTCCTCTCTTAGAATAAAATAATCACACAACTACACAACCACAATAAAATTCCCTCATAAAAGAGGGTTTCCTTCTAGGGAAAAAAAACCCTAAAATAATTTCTACCATCAGATATGCGACCTTATAATGAACGGTCCTGATTGACTACGAAATTACAATATTTTACAAGGAATTTTTTCCCAATATTTTGCTTCAGGGGCGCTTCCCCCGAATCCCTCAGCGGGTGGGGGAGGGCTACAAAAAATTTCATTTCCCCCCCCTGGTGATAGTTTTTGGGGGGGAAGTTACCTCACACCTTTCATTAGGGAATGCGTTCCAAGCCCGACTGAAACAAACCTCTGAATCAGGAACATAATTAGGATCCACAACCAACAGTTAAGAACCCATATGGGACGTTGCATGATGAATCCATTCAACCTTCTTTTCATTCTACACATGAAAATGAAGAAGTGATCATCCCCATGGGTAAAAATAGTTTTTTACAGGACCTATTTGACATATTTTATGACCACATTGATGATTCCATATGTCTTGGGAGATGTAAACGGGATTTGACTTGTTTCATTTTTTATAGACACCTAATTTACAACATTGAGGGTATTTTTCAAATAAAGAGGGATGAGGTGTCATCGCCTAAGGACTGTTATTCCCATTTGGATTATCCAAGTAATCGAAAACCTGATGACGATATGAGCATATATTGGTCTCATCCATTCGAGGATGAATTGTTGCAGTATACTCATGTCGATCTTTGGTCATACCTTGGGAGTTGTGATCCGTACCCTTTTGTGGAATTAGATTTTTGTATGATGAATATTTTCAACCACCTATATGATCAAATTTCGATGAACACAAGGTTGTGTCTAGCCCAGAGTGGTCATAGACTCACACCATAGAGAAACATTATTTTCATCTTAGGGATTTTTGTATGGATTTGCAGATGAAGAAGAAACATGTTTTGAGTATAGGTAAAGATTCTTTCACTAGACCCGAGTCTATCCGTTATCTCATATCTCCTTCTCAAGGAAATCATAGGGTCCTCTTGGGATCTCTCAATCATTTAAACCTTCAAGGAGTAATGGTATTATAAGTGAGGAGGAAGACAAGTCATTTTCTATACATGGCATCCCTCTTTAACAATGGGTGGATTAGGCTTGTGTCCATTCTTTCCAACAAGATTTTTTCCCTCCCTCCCACCTATATTAGTTGGATTTTGATATTCATTATATTCTTATTTATTCACATGATTGATTTTTTCTTGACTTATCTATGTTATATTGCATTATTAAGTAGAGGGAAAGATACCTTGATGAGATGAGAAGGTTCTTTAATTGGTTGTATGATTTAACATGACACATTTAGGGTTTTGATTTCTACGAGCCTTGGGCCCCATGTAAGTAGGTAGGTCATTTTATTTCTTGAATTTGCATTTGTGTGTTCATGTCATCATAGAGTAGTTGCATTTCCATTACTTCTTTAATTTACATTTTTCTTTATTTCATCCATGCATAGTTATTGTGATAAATTTTCTTGAATGATTACATGTTAGTTGATTTTGTTTTGAAAAATGCAAATTTTTTTTTAAAAGAATAATTGGAAAATTTGGAATTATTGAAGTTTTTCTTGTATGAATAAAGGGTGAGAAATCCACCCCTCAATTATATAATATATTTCTTGAGTATGTGTAGGCACAGTTCTTACCAGGATATGTTTAGGTTCTCATGCACTCTATGGTGAGCACATTTCCACTTGTAGGAGCCAGATGTTACCCCCCAGGCTATGGGTAACTAAGGATATGATGTCTCGAGGAGAACATGTAGAATACATGGAGTTACAAGAGCCATATGACCAAATTATCCCACATTGAGTAGAAAAATCCCCTTCTCTCCACCACACATCATCATTCATCTTCATCAACATAGCACCATCTGCCACATTGACATGGTTTGATGTAGATGACAGGTATTGCTTCATGAGGTAAGAAGTACAGTCTCATGTTAAGTGTCACTTTAGTAATTAAATCATTTGAGAATGGTGTAGATATTCCTTTCTTCATTATGAAAATGTTTTCTTGGAAATTATACCTTTTGCATTATTTCACTTTGGTGGTGTACATGATTTCATAGTAACTGGGTCACCTTCGATAAAAGGGTAGCTACTAGGTGGTATCCTTGAAGGGTCCTCGTACCATTCCCACTAATACTTGTCACTTTCCTCATATTTTTGGTATTTGGGATCATTGACCCCAATAAGGTATTCTACATCATTTCATGGGAAGAAGGGGATGAAGGCCCAGAGGTGTTGTAGTTGGAAAAGTTAAAACACATAAATTATCCTTCTATATGATTTCCCTAAGGTCCTGAAGGAAATGATACATTTCTCCATAAAAAATGAAGGACCTTTAAAAATGAAAATAAATAATTAATGAATGTGCCACTTGAAAGGAGAATGAATTTGTGGTGTCCTTTAATTTCCATCACATATGGAACTCATTGTGTTCCTAACTTCAAGTCGAATTATGGTTATCTTTACATTCCATTTCATATAACACTCAATGTTTGGACCCTAATAATCTTGGTGAGTAATTTATGCAATTTATTGTCATCTTTCTTATTGAATTCAATAAATATATCCTAATCCCTTGCAGGAGTAAAAGGGCTTTCACCCTCCACCAAAATTAATTATTCTTTGCTATTGAAGGGATATCAGGCTTGCAACAAGAATTAAGTAGATTTTCAGCCTTCTTTTAATGCTTAGCTAGGTTTTATTTCTCTAGGAAGTAAGAGGGTTTACACCCATAGAGAAACTTCAAACCTTATTCCATCTTTGATATTAAGCTAGATGACTTGGAAGAAGTGTTGTTGGATTTTATTAGGGTTTAAATCTCAAAAAGTGTATCTTCATCCTCTTTATTTAACTTTTTTTCCAAGAAATATTCTCCATTCACCCAATAACAAGGAACTGATACTTTTCATAGGATATTGTTGATTATTACATTGGTTAACATTAATTTTGAGGTTTTGGAATTGTTCAAGTTGGATTTAAATTTTACATGTTATTGGATATCTTGTCCTCTAAGGGGATTTTGATAAGAAAATTGATTTTTTTTATGTAATATAAATTAATCTACATCCATTAGGGTACATAAAACTCTCTATCTCAATTTCTTTCACTTTGGAGCATTGAAATTTGCTTGTAAGAAGTGAAATTTGATCTATTATCTATGGGATATTGATTGGGTGGCTTGCTTGCTGATTTGTATCAAAATTATCTTACACCCATATGGATGTTAAAAATAGTTGTAGATAACACTCATTAACAACCTTCATTTGTCATCAAAGTCTTGGTCTAAACATTGGAACATTGGAACATTGTGTACTAGTTACAAGCTTTGTTTTCCAATATCATATACTTGATTTTGATGGTTCATTTTTTACTTGTTGTAATTATTAAATTCTGATATATAATTACTTTTTTCTATTATTTTGGGAAAGAAATCATAAATTGTTGTTTCCCTCTTGTTCTAGGGCTTATTTTCGTCATACATTGTCTTGGTTATGTTTGTCTAACATTGGTTTTGCAAGTACTCCCCATTAGAAACCTTTCCTTGACAGATAATCAACCTCCATCAAGATCCTAGAACCTTTCATTGTGACCTTTATGGGTGCTTCATTCTTCTCCTTGGATTTTCCCTTGCAACTACCCCTAGGGTCATCCGAGAATCCTTCCTTGAGTGGGACTTGTCCTTAACTAAAAAAGGGGTATATATATTGAGGTCAAAGTGATAGGTGTTGCCAATTGTGTCACACATTGGTTGCTTGGGTTTGGATTTTCCTAAACTACAAACTGTGTGATAACAATGCACACATAAGGAGCAATATTTTTTCTATAGTTTCCATCACCATAGTTTCCAACCCGACATTTCAACGAAAATTTAGTTCTTGAAATTCTAGATTTGATGACACTATATCATATGCACCAAAAATAGTTTCTATAATACCAAATAATATGTTTTTCTTAGTATGCATAAAGTAAACAGTATGCATAATGGATATATGCTTAAGTATGGAAACTAATAGAATACACTCAATCATTTTGCACCATTATCATTAAGTGGATCATTTTTACTACCACAAATTACTCCACTATCAAGAAACTATTTTCTTTTTTCTTCATTCTCAATAATGTATCCACTTGTTATTGCTAATGGTGATTCACGATTCTCTTCCTGAACATTGAAACATGACTTCTTTTACGATATGAATGCTCCATTTTAAGGTAAGCACAATGTACATAATAAATACACTTATGAAAACTAATTTAGTTCTTCAAAAAACCCTTAAATATATTGGTTGGACATCCATGGTTTCCATGAACATTGAGATTAGTCAATGTTCCATATGCAGGAAGACCGTGTATCATAAAAAACAAAGAAAATCTTAAAGTGAATATGATTGAACCACCATCAATTAAAAATTGAATTTCTTTAATTCCTTTCCACAATTATGCTAGCTCATAAAATAATGGCTCTAAATAAACATCAATTGTATATTAATTCACACTTTTCTTTCCTGGTATAATCAATGACATCATTAATAAAAATGGTTTGATTGATAACCATGGAGGCAATTTCTAATTTTTTAAAAACACTTTCCAAGTTGACCATTTAGTACTCTGATCTCAGAATGGGTTCACCCCATATAGAGATAAATTCAACCTTATATTACAAGGATATTGGGGAAAAGAGGGCCATTTGTTTTCAAATTCCATTCATATATTATAATCAACAACAAGTCATTGTTTTCCATCGATGCTCTTATTTTGAGCATGCCATTACATAGGTTTAGCAATGTCTTCACATATGTACATTTGAAGTAACCATGGGATTATTTGAAAGTGGGATGAATTTAATTTCTACCTTTTTCTATACCTCCTTTCTTTACATTTCAGACATTTGGTATCACTTGCAAGAATTTTGTGAAATAATACACAACAATTCACACATGTGTGGATGTTTTCATACCCTAATCATAGATTAGTGATTTTCACTTTATATCCACACCATTTTGTTGGAAATGCTGAGTTAGGTAGTAACACCAGATGTAACAATACAAATAACTCATCAACACTCTCAATTTTCCAATCATGCACTACTTGCTGGCTAAGAATCAGAAGGATTGTTGTCAAATTGCTTAACTTACAAGTACCAGACACATATTTTGAAGCATCCTCCATCAACTTTTTCCAATAATCCTTGAGACCCTCATTCAACATTCTATTAATTCCAATTCCTTCATCTAATATCCATGCCTATTCATCTATGCTTGTTGCATAGTATTCTATGTTTGGTTCCTCTTTGTGTCTCATGCTACGTAATTGTATCGTATCTGGATAACAATTTTCAGGAAAAGGGATTGTATTGATATAAAAAAATATTAGGATATGTTCATAAATCACTTTTCTTGTTTCCTATTCCCACCATTATAGTAATTACATGGACATGGATATATACCCAAGATCCTCTGATTGGATACTCTCTCATCATGTGCATGGCATTCATGGGTTGCCAAAATTGCATGTTGACTTATCCTCAATTTTTTGCATTCAATTATGAAATGTGTATGTTAATTAACAAATATAGGAAAATAATAACATTGGAACAATTCTTAATTTTCTCATAAATCTAGGAAAATTATTATTCTTCTCACAAAGAGAAAGAATTTGTTGTTGTAAATAAGCTAATAGAATTTGATTTAAATTGCTCCATATAGTCTAAGTGAATTCACATGAACTTGTATATGAACCCTTTGTGAATTTTTTTGTATGGGAGGGGATAATGTTTTCTCATCATAGATATATTTTTCTACTTGTCACAGTTTGATACTCATAAATTTCTCACTCATTTCATCAAGTTGCAAAATATTCCCTTATGAATCCTTGGAAATCACTAGGGATCATGCCCAAATGTTTAATCTATGAAACAAAGAGGCATATAGTATAAGGAGGGACATACTGAATCCACAAATTTTTTTCAATACACAAGTATTGTACAAGTTTATTTTGGTTGAGCGACTAAGAGGAAGTAGAAATTCTAGAAAAACTAGAGCCCTTACCTTTGATATAGCTAGTGCAATTGTAGAAAAGAACGCAGTAGTTGGGAAGGTGGGCCTCGATTTCACCTATACAATCATGGTGCTTGGGAACACTAGAGTTGGTAAGAGTACAACCCTGAATCAAAATTTTTATGCGGTGAATTATGGAATAGATGTTTTTTAGCAAAGAAAAAAGAAGGTGTAAGAGATTGTAAGAAAAATTCTAGTTTTTAAGAGTGTATAATAATCTTAATGAATACAACTCTTGATGCTTATAGTGTTGACTAAAGGAGGGGATTTTTTTTTTTTGTGTGTGTGTGTGTGTTTAGGAACCAACCTACTAATACAAATATTGTAGGCACCAACCTAATGGAGACAACAATCTACTTAGCTAAGCACCAACTCATCAATATGTATACATCAACCTACCGGAGATACCAATCTCCTCAACTAACCACCAACTCAAAAAGATGTATGTGTAGACACCAATCCAATATATTCATGCACATAGTATTTTTGCCTTCACCTTCATGCTTCACTCCAAAGACAATTCTTCAAACTCCAACAATCCTCATCGCATCATTCCCAAAATGTAATCACAAATGACAACATGCATTTAGGAAAACATCCAATGATGACAAAATACAAATATGGAAACATACACTAACGAAAACATCCATTGATGGAAACATCCACTAAAAAAAACATCACAACCTCAATACAATGAACATGACAATATAATAGACCTTTAGTCCAGAGAGTTCTTTCGGATCCATCGCATAGGTTTTATGTTTTTCGATGTTTTGGACCAAACTAGTGTGGTCCATCATCAGGAAAGCGTTTGTGAAAAATGAAGGAAAAAGAATATAACACGTATATAAATACTTGAAAAGTTTTTGTAAGGAGCCGACTTATTGAAATGAAATCAATAATTATAAATTTTTTAGAGATTATAATTGTTTTTTTAATTAATTAATTATTTGTTTTAATAATTAATTACTTGTTTGTTTATTAATTTTTATTTTTTGTTTTAATAATTAATTACTTGTTTGTTTATTAATTTTTATTTTTAATTTAAAAATAGCCGACTGGACAATGTTTATAAATTAATATTTAGAATTATTCATATTGGCTAGGGTAGGGATCCAATTTTGACTAATTTTCCATCCATCATCTCTGTTTAGATTATTAGGTTGTTTTTCAATTTCGATTGCTTCTCTGAATTTCCTATTGTGATAGTGATCAATACTGGCAAGGATTATGGTTTTTTCAATACAGATGTGATGTTTGGTTTTATCTGAGTGTTCTGCGAGAGCTGAGGGACGAGTGCGATTGTGTTTGATGTCAGCGACGTGTTCTTCAATCCTAATTCTAAAGGAACGACCTGTTTCTCCTATGT
>SNQJ01S0111514.1:0-27098 GCA_010110895.2 Picea sitchensis | reverse complement strand
ATCTTGCTCATGTGGATCGAGTTCTCCATCTACTCTCTCAACACCAACTTTTCCTGAAACAGTCTAAATGTGCTTTTGGCGCCTCAGAAGTAGAATACTTGGGTCATAAGGTTGGCAAGGATGGCGTTAGGGTGGATCCTAAGAATATTGAAGCTATGGAAGACTAGCCTCACCCAAATACTCTTAAGAGCTTGCATGGATTTCTGGGCTTAACAGGGTATTATCACAAGTTTGTTAATAATTATGGAAAGATTGAAGAACCTCTCACTGCTCTCCTAAAAAAGAACTCTTTCACTTGGACTCCAACCACTGCTCAAGCCTTTCAAACCTTGAAGATGGCCATTTTCACCACTGCAGTCCTCACCCTTCCCCATTTCACAAAGACCTTTGTGTTGGAATGTGATGCCTCAGGGAAAGGAATTGGTGTTGTCCTTATGCAAGAGGGTTTACCCTTGGCATTTACCAAAAAAAAACTATATGAAAGAGATCTGGACAAATCCATCTATGAAAATAAAATGGTGGATATTTTGCATGTCATTGATCTGTGGCACCCTTATCTATTGGGGAAACATTTCAAAATTAAGACAGACCATCAAAGCCTCAAGTATTTTTTAGAACAACACATTTCCTCCCCAAAACAAAAAAAATGGGTGGCTAAGCTCTTTGGATATGATTATGAGATCATTTACAAGAAAGGAAAAGAAAATGTGAGTGCAGATGCACTTTCCCAAAAATATGAAGATGAAGGATCCATTTTTTCTCTTTCAT
Source organism: Picea sitchensis (assembly GCA_010110895.2). Classification (NCBI taxonomy): domain Eukaryota; kingdom Viridiplantae; phylum Streptophyta; class Pinopsida; order Pinales; family Pinaceae; genus Picea; species Picea sitchensis. Next base: position 26,330 of record SNQJ01S0111514.1, on the reverse strand, counting down.
TCATTGTGCCAGATTGGCTCCAAGTCGTTCTCCAGGAATGGCTACAAGATCCCAAAAGTTCGCATTTGATCCAACAATTGCAATCCAATGCTCCAACTTCCCCATGGTACTCTTGGCTCCATGATGAACTTCGATACAAAGACCATTTGTATTAAGTAAACAAGCAAATCTTAAATCCACGATACTTTTTGAGCTTCGTGCTACACCCACAACAGGGCACTCCAAGTTCACCAAAATCTATGATAGGGTCAAACGTTCCTTTTTATGGGATGGTATGAAATAGGAAATTCATAATTTTATCACTGAATGTGATGTGTGTCAACGCAACAAGGGAGAAAAAATCAAATCTACGAGCACACTACAACTGCTCCCGATTCCACCTGCTATTTGGAAGGATATCTCTATGGATTTTATTACCGGCTTACCCAAATCGAGAAATAAATCAGTCATCATGGTGGTTGTTGATCGCCTTTCCAAGTATGCTCATTTCCACGTCCTTCAACACTCGTTTACAACATCCACGGTGGCTCAAATTTTCATGGATCAGGTCTTCAAGATTCATGGTATACCACACTCTATTATTTATGATCACGACCCAACTTTCACAAGCAATTTTTGGCAAGAACTGTTCAAGATACAAGGCACCAAATTGCATCTCAACACAACTTATCATCCTCAGACTGATGGCCAAAAAGAAGTTGTCAACGAGTGTTTGGAAACATATTTGAGGTGTTTTGCCTCAGAAAAGAAAAATCAGTGGGCTCAATGGTTACCCCTAGCTGAATGGTGGTACAACACTTCATACCATACTGCTACACACATGACTCCTTTTTAAGCGGTATATGGACATAAGCCACCTTCAGTTCTCTCATACTTACTGGGTGCCTCGAAGGTCCAAGTGGTTGACCAAACACTTACAACTCGAGAGGCTATTCTCCATACCCTAAAAGAGAATTTGGTCATGGCACATAATCACATGAAGCAACAAGTAGATCAAGGTCCCTCTAAACATCAATATGCAGAAGGGGATTAGGTGTTTCTTCGACTGCAACCTTACAAGCAAACTTCCCTCAAGGTCGAGCATTGTCAAAAGCTAGTGCCCAAATTTTATGGTCCTTATAACATTCTCAAGCGTGTGGGACAAGTAGCCTATCAGTTATCTTTTCCTAGCCATTCGAAGCTACATCCTATTTTTCATGTTTCATGCTTAAAGAAGGTGATTGGAGCTAAGTGCCAAATTCAAAGCAACCTTCCCAAGTTAGCTGAAGAAGGATCCATTTGTCTACAGCCAAAAGCAGTTTTGGACCAGCATGAGCATCACCTAAATCACAGAACCATCAAGGAAGTGCTAGTCCAGTGGAAAGATACAACTCCAACAGATTCCACTTGGGAACTAGCTACCATTCTGCAACAATTTCCTCATCTCAAGCCTTGAGGACAAGGTTGTTTTTAAGGGGGCGGACATGTTAGGGTCCTAACCCACACATAGGTAGAAAAATATATTCATATGTAATAAAGGTCAATATTAATAAGGCCTTTCAATAAAATATAATAAGGTGGATGCAAGAAGACCTAATAGAAGCTTTCACTTCTAAAAGGATCTTCCTCTAGATGCTTCTTTTAATAGACATATTTAGTATAAATAGGATTCAAGGGTATGAGAACCCTAGCTTGGATAATATTGTAATAGAGAACTACTCAACTGGAGGTTTCCCCCTCGAAGAGGCCTTTGAACATTGCTTTCAGAATCAAAGTGGTATTTCTGTTGTTGTTATTATATCATTTCAGTGCTATTGTGGTGATTGTTCCGGTTATATTGTTGTTATTCTGCCATTTATAGAATTTTATTTCTGTTCTGCATACTTTTTATATCTGGTATATTACAATCTCATAGGTAATGACCTTAGTATTTTTTTCAAAATAGGTTTATCTATAATTTATTCTCCCGCCGCTCTGATTGATTTAACCACTTCATCTACCCTATGAAAGTACTCAGCAATATTTTCTTCTTCTTTCATTTTCAAATTTTCAAACTGAGTTCTATAGGTTTGTAGTTTGTCTTCCTTGACTTTGTCATCTCCTTCATATACAACCTCCAAATGGTCCCATATTTCTTTGGCTGATTTACAATGCATAACCTTAACACATATAGAATTAGTCAACCCACCTAGAATTCCATTAATTTCTCTTGATCTGTCATTACAAATTTTATTTCCTGCAGCGTCTTTGGGTGGAGTAGCTGGTGCAGTGCAAGGATATACAATAGATTACTAGATATCAAAACCAAGAGACAACAAGAAGTTTTTCATTCTTATTGATCCATCTTCAAAATCTACCTTCCAGTTGTTAGACTATGCTAAAGGCACTCGCTCTGATACCAATTGTTGGAATACTGAGAGGAGTGGTGAATTAGTATTACCTTTTTTAACAATTAGCAATTACTTTTTATATTTTAATGATTACCACAATGAATGAACAATGAATTGTATGCAAAATCAATTATATAAATATATTTAACATCAATTACAAGGTTTTATAAAGAATAGTTAAGGACACCAATCCTTTTTAGAGCACCAGCTCTAAGAGACATAGATCCCCTTCTTCACGGCACCAACCCGAAGATGCACCAACTCCCTCATCTTTAGGGAACCAACCCTAGGAAGCACCAACTCCCTTGTATTTAGGGAACCAACCCTAGGAAGCACCAACTCCCTTATATTTTACAATTTGCTTAGTAAGGATATGAATCCTTCCATGCTGCTCCCTTCCACCCTCACTGCATAAGTATATTCATCTTTCCTTCATGGAATCTAATTCTATTTTTAATCTTCTGATATGGATTGTAGAGACTCTTTCTTCTCACCACTCTTTCTCGTTTATATACTCTTCCAACTAGTGTGAGCTATGAAACATTGTGCCCCTTTGTTTGGACCATCACACCTCTTCATTAACAATAATATATTTTGTTTTTATTTATTCAAATATTATCGATAAGCCTTTTAAATTTAATGAAAATTATTTTCATTAATCGATCACAAGTATGGATCAATTTCATTTAATCGATCACAGGTATTGCAGAAATCAAATACTGTAGAGGCGCTTCCTTCAAACCATTTACATGTGACCATCTGCACAAAACCATGGGATTATTTTCTAAGTTATGTTCTCAGTGCCTTATGGCTTATGTGTTCATAACCCATGACTAAGGGCTAGAACATAGTTCTCTGGATTTCGACATTCAACGATTTTTCTTTGAAAATCATCTAATATTCCAGAGTTTTCAATTTCTTGAAATGGTTACCTCTCACACGGGTCAATTTGATGGCTGGAATGATTCCCAAAACAAAATCAATGGTCTGGATCTAATCCTTACTCATTCTTTTACTGCTTAATCCAACATTTATGACTTAATCAACGAGTGAGTGAATAGTTCTCATTCATTTCAGAACTTTGGGTCTCTGGGCATTTGCTGGTGGTGAAAACTCCCGAAGTACATACTCCTGGAGTGACATAGCTACGGATGTCACTTGTGACTTGGAAATGGATGAGTGGATTCCACGTGTCACTTAGATTCATGATTTACACATACCTGAAATGTTGATTTCATCTTAACACTTGTCATTATCTGACTGTGCCACTTGTCCTTGCTGACGTGGTCTACTGATGTAGATCTCCTGATGTGGCACATGTTCTTCTCCTGGATCTAACGGTTGTCCTAACTCCAGAAATGTATCTTAGATCGACGAATGAGAGAGACTTCAACACTTTGGCCTTCAGGTGAACTCATATGTTTTGAATCCTTTTTCGCTGAAGTGGTCACCGCCAAAGTTGACCATTATTCTGATCCAATGACCATCATGTATTGTCTAGATACGATGGTCCTCATTTAACCTGAAAAAGATTAACTAAATCCAAAGAACTTGGTATTTGTTTATCCTATCCTTCCACTTTATGATACAGGAGGATCGCTAACAAAGAACAAGCATGGAAGACAGCTGGGCGCATTAGTGCATATTTTGAAATGTTTTGAATTTCAAATATCAGTGTATTAATGTAATATCTGACAATTTTTTTTCAAGTTATGAACATATTTAATGATCAGAGACTGAGCCATCACATAGGATCGATGGGGAAATTATTTTGTTTTATGAATCAGATCGCAGTACAGATCTAGAGCTTGCGCTCTTATCTATCTAACTCGATATTTATTGCAATAAATGTTAAGTAGTTGATAACATTCAATTCCATTTAAGATAGTGTAGAGTAGTTGGAGGGAAAGGCTCGAAGAGCACCCCTTTTGCTTGAAATCCTTCTGATATTTCCTAGTAGAGGTTGTTGTTGTTGATAGAGGAGAACCAAGTAGTAGCTAAATCTATCTTGTATAGCTTAAGGAGTAGTGAAGAACCATGTATGTATGTATACAAGTTTCAGTCGAATGAATATAACAGTGGTTTCCAAATGGGTGTTGTTATGTGTCTATCTATTTGAATGAATGGTAGATCTTTTCTTTATTTTCAACTCTCTGTTATTTCTTGTTCATGTATCCATGACCGCATTTGCATTGTTGAATGTATGAGTTAGTGTGAAGAATAGATAAGTTTTAATTGTTTCTCTTCGTTGAGTGAGTGTAAAGTGTGCATAGTGTTCGCAATGTGTGAGTGACTTAGTCTGTTTCAAATCGAAAGATCATAAGAGATAACATTAACTTATATGTGTGAAAGGAGTGCATCGACATCCGCAAGGAGTGTGTGATGTATTTTCAGACTTGGAATCTCAAGAGGAGTAGTGTGGCTTCATTTACGGAAGACATAAGTGGTTGGAGAATAGTTGCAAGGAGTGTGAAGCCATCCACAAAGAGAGGTTAAGTTGTGGATGAAAATATGTTGCAAGACATGCACAGATCGCTTTTTCAACTAAGTGTTGAAGGAAGTATTCAAGAGGAACCGGAGAAGGCTGAGGACGTTAATATCAAGAGGGAATGTGGTAGAAAATATTCAAGGGAAGAAGTCTTTGAAGTCTTCACTGAAGACAGTGGACAAGATTCATTCCAGAGGGAGATGAACGATTCCAGACCATTAGACCTGGTAAATCTATGAGGAGGATAGTCATGGAGTGTTTCAGTACTTCAGAGTTAGGCAAGTTTGAAGGCTTGATGAAAATAGAGTCGTGAATTCTGAAGTTGTGATCCAATCACAGTCGTTGATCATGAGAGGAGTACGTGGTAGTGGATTAGGGAGTTCAAAAATCAGAAGTGCGAAAGTTTAGGGTGAGAGACCTAGAGTTTCACGAAGTCGCGAAACCCAAACCATAGTGGGGTCATCGAATATGAAGAGATGTGTGGAAATAGTTTAGAAACTCAGAGAAAAGTGCTTCGGGAAAAGTGAGAGAAGGATTCAGGATATCCCCGAAGCCCGAACCACGAAGAGGTAGACCCACAGTCATAGCCGTGGTCACTTGCGGAAGAGACCTGTGTGTGTGGGTAGAGTAGTTTCGGTTCCCTACAGGGACCCAAGGAGTCGCTCCAAATTAGCAAGTTAACGATCCAATACTGAGAGGTCGAGCATCCCTTTGGAGGGAAGGGGGGTTTGTGCCACTTTACTTGATCCAACAATCCTATATTGTCAAGGGGTCGCAACTAGCACAAAGTTTAAAACTATCATCGGGTTCTGCAATGGAAACTACTCGTTGGTAGTGGAACTGATGCCAAACTTAGATCTATTGGCAGGTGACCATCAATGGTCGGTGTGTATTTTGGAACCATAACTTGTGTGTTGTTTATCCAATCGCCCAAACTCTGCAATTGAATTTGTGCGATTGTTAGTGGATCAACCACAGTCTTCGATCTTTGAATCGATGAAATATGACAGTCTAGACTAATTGAGGGATTGGAAATAACGTGTAGTTTAATTCTCCCTTAAAAATTTGCAATCAATCCCTTCCCTTCATATGGTGCTTACGTATCCAACGGTCTTGGTTTGTCCTGTTGGGATTTTGATCCTGATCACGTTTCTGCAATGCGCTTTCCCTTCTAAGCTCACTAGTATATGACCAATTTGAGACGGTTTTTCGTTGCTATTGCCACACTGATCTGTCGCAATTTCCACGAAAGCGAAGACTTTTTTTTGTCACTATATCCACAAACCAAGTGTTCGTGGAAACAACGATGAAATTAGCCCTCCACGTGTCATTACCATCAATATAGGTTAACCTTATGCATCGTCACAATTACGACGAAAAACCCATTTCCAAATATGTAATGTAAAGAAATTGTGGAACGAAAAAACTTGGCAATAGCGACGAAAATTTATGCCAAGACAAAAACTTACGACGTAGATGTTGTATGTGCGATGCAAAACCATCACAAACAGTGATGAAAAAGCGTGGCAATAGTGATGAAAATTTATGCCAAGACCAAACTTACGATGCAGATGTTGTATGTGCGACGCAATACCATGGCAAATTGCGACAAACTTTTATCGCTATTGCCATGATTGTTCAAAATAAAAATTGACTTCCGATGAACTATCCTCGATATTGCGACGCGTCCTTTAAGTTAAAAAAAAAAAAAATACACGATATATGGTATTACCATATTACATTGTAATATGGTATACCATATTACAATGTAGTATGGTAATGCCATATTACATTGTAATATGGTAACACCATATTACAATGTAATATGGTAATGCCATATTACATTGTAATATGGTGCCATATTACATTGTAATATGGTAACACCATTATTACAATGTAATATAATGTTATATTATTATTGTAATATGGTAATGCCCATATTACAATGTAATATGGCATATGGTAATGCCATATTACATTGTAATATGGTATTACCATAATACATTGTAATATGGTAATTCCATATTACACTGTAATATGGTATCCATGCCATATTACAATGTAATATGCTGCAGAAAGCATATTACAATGTAATATGGCATTACCATATTATTAATGTAATATGGCCACCATATTACATTGTAATATTAGACATATTACAATGTAATATGGCATTACCATATTACATTAATATCGCATACCATATTACAATGTAATATGGCATTACCACACCGAGTGGGATGGTGACCTGGCATTCAACAAGATAGGAAGAAATTCATTAATGGCAAGTGTAGCAAGTGTGCAGGTCAATAAGTGTAGCAGGTGTGCAGGTCAACTAGTGTATGGATATTATCTACTAAGTGGAAGACTTGAACTTCCTCTTCCATAATAGATGGCTCATATAGCTTGAGATGATTGACATAAATGATATTATCGATGTATAGCAAGGAAGGGAAATAGTAATGAAATCCATTTTCATTAATATATTGAAGAACAATATAGGGGCAATATCAAATAGGCTTGAGTTTCTTTATGATGCTACCCCTTAAAATATTGTTTGTTCATATACAACAAAAGTCAATCACCAATTTGAAACTAGACAAAGCCTTTATTGTGATCCTAGAGGGATTTACAATGAGCAGAGGATTGAAGGGCATTATAATCCAAAGAATAAATCCTAGAAAATTTATGAACATATGAGATTCTATACATTTTACCTCACCTTATAGGAATTTCTATCCATAAGATGTGAATAAGAGCAAGATGCAAAGAATGAGAAATGCAAGAAATTATATATGGGTAATATGAGGGTCTTTGCAATGTACACAAGATGCATTGTTTTTGTGAGGGAATCCTCCATCAACTAGGCCTATATATCCCATGATATACATGTGAAGACCCCTATGCCTTAAGAATTAGTGTGTAAAGTAAAAACTACTTAGGTGCCATGTGGATTAGTGTAATGTTAGGCAAGCAGAAGACAAATGAGAAAGAAATATTGGTAGAGAAACATTGCATGTTAAACACACAATTTTGACATGGGGGAACAAGTGAATTTAATCACTTCATAAGAATGATAGAAACTAAACTATGAAATGTAAATAATTAAATAAAAATAAATAATCCTAACTATCATGTAAATGATGCAATGGCTAAATTAGGAGATTAGAGATGAGAAATTTCTAATTACTATATTAATGGAACAATAAATAGAACATGTAAGTAAACCATGAGTGAGTCTAACAATAATAATATCTCAACTATAAAATCATTGATAAGATTAAGAGTGACAATGAGATACTTGCACTTACTTATACATGAGGTAGGATGGTGTGGGAACATGTTTAGCTAGATACCTACATCACAGAGGTTGGCGTCTTACCACAAGTGAGGTAGGATTAGCAACATGATCTCTTATGGAAAGGATGGAGGATAGATGAAAAGGTAAAGATGGGAGGTTGTGGTGTTAGGGTAGTTCTAACAAAGGCAAGAGAAAGAAGTTGATGACATTGACATGACATTGAAAAAAGGCATGAGTTGACATAAACCGACTAAGAGTGAACATGAGAGAGAGAGGAAGCACACTCTAATATAGGGTTATCACAAGAATAAATGTAACATATGGAAACTTGGAGTTAAGGTGAGCATAACAAATGACATTCATTGTTCTAGGATTTTTGTAGTCATTAAGGTGCCATACACTAGTCAAGGACATAGCATGAGTCCCATGTGACATATGATAACTTGGAGAGTATGAGCATAATAGGCATCATAAACTAGTAATACAGAGTCATCAAAAGCACAAAAACAACACATGATAGCCTATATTTAGTGCAATAATGAGAGGTGGCATACATCAATGGGGTATTTTATGCAAGTGTAGGAGGCGACATGCATCAACCTAAGTTCAATGCAAGCGTAGAGGTGAAAAATACCAATGGTACTAGTGGAGGAGAGAGGATCAAAGGAAGATATTATGTCACCATTGGGAGGGGCTCCATAGTTGCAAGCTATGGAATGTGACCGTTAAGGGGGACATCTTGTAAGAAAACTTACCAAAGAAGTGATAGTTGATCCTAACTAGGTAGAGGTTATGTCAAGTAGGGTATTTCTTGAGATAATGAACTATAAGGGACCCATCGATACTATGACCAAATAAAAATGGAGAAAAAGGGGTGTAAGGAAGAAAAGCCAAGGAGGAGAGGCAATACTTTCCCCAATCATTTGAAGGACCAGGAAAAGAGGAAGAGTATGTAGGAGAGCATGGAACACTAGGAGAGGAAGAAGACAAGGGGAGAACTAGGTAATATTGGGTGCTACCAGGTAAGAAGTGGCTAGATTTGATAACGAGAAGTCTAAGCTAGCCCAAAAAAACTCCCAATAGGAACAAGGCTTCATTCAACTTAATAAAAGTGTGTTAAGACATGAGACCTTTTCAATGTTAGAAAATGTTGATTTTGACAACTAATAGAAAGATAAGGAAAAGAGAAGGCATAGAAGAACAAGGGGCTACCTCATTGTTGTAGCCAACGAGAGGACAAGGGCAAGCAATTATGGAACTAGGTATAATATATCATATATGTATTTTGTTAATTCACATGTGGTAGAAAAAAATAATATTGAGTTAAAAATCAATGGGGAGGTTTGGGATTTAGAATGAGAATAGCAGAGTGAGAGTGCACCCAGGTGGAAGGATGAGAAAGTATTATTTAGAGATTTTGGAAGAGGGATAGTGCAACCATATGAGATGAAATGAATTGATGTGATGTAAAAGTGAGAGAGAAAGGTATTTATGTAACATGTTTTGTTGAGTCTTAACATTATAAGTAAGAGGTATTGCAAGAGGTGAGTTCAAAGTTTTTGTCATCTTTATGTTAAAGTTTCTGCTATTATTAGGTTACTTTCAATTTACTAGATAACAATATCATAGATAGAATCACTGAGAGAAACACAATCACAAGAGTACACAAGAATTTATCCTCAGAAACCCTCTAGGGGAAGAAAACCCAACAAAACTTCCTTAATATAGATAGCCAATACAATGCCAAGACAATGAGCCAAACAACACAAAAATTCCTCTCCCAGAGATGTGCCTCTCTCTCTGTTCCTTCTTTCGACAATTGGTAACTGTAGCTTCCTTCAATACTTGTGCAGTAGATGAGTGAGATGAGTATGTGTCCAAATGAGGCGTTGGCCTCTCTTATTTATATAGTTCTTGCACGTGTGGAAGTAGGGCCGACTTCTTCTTCTGGGTGGTTATAACCACCTTTAGTATATTATGGGGCCTCTTTAATATAGTCTGGGGCCAACTTCTTATTTAGCCTATTGCAATTAGGTTTTGACCAATCCGCAAAAGGGGATTTAGTCAATTATAGTGACCGATATGATAAATCCACAAAAGGGGATTGATCTAATCAATAATAAATATATTTTATCTTTATCCACAAAAGGGGATAAGAATATGCTTTGGAGTTACACAATATTTTAACACTCCCTATTAACAAGAAGGATATTCTTTATATTTTGACAAGTCACCGGATGTCAACATCAACTAGGCAGCGACATCCACTGGATAGCATCATCAAATGGGCAACATCATCAACTGGGTAACATGAGGCATCAATATCTTCCACTTGGTCATCTGGCATCATGATCACTCACTAACATATCTATAAATCATTGGAAGTTTTTCTCTCTTCATCTTTGCGCAGAAGATACTCTTTCTTACTTTCATCTTCACGTAGAAGATACTTCTTGATGCAGGAGCATCACCAACAACAAGCGAGCACGAAAGCGGAAGACAGCTGGGATGAATGCCAACACATTTTTTTCACATGTCAAAAATGTTTTGAAATGTTTTTGAAAGTTTAAATGCGCAGACATTAATGTAATAAGTTAGGAGGCGTACTTTCATATTGTAAAAAAATCTTGAGTGATCCTCTCTCATCTATAGGTTGTAGAGGCATTTAAGCCTAGTTAATGAAAATAGGTAGATTTGAAATGTAGATTAGACAGTTTTAGGAGGAGTAGGGAAAACGATTATAGACACCCTCATCTTTGTATATTTGTATCGATCAGAATTGAAAATTTTAACACATTAGCATTGAGAAGAAGCAGAGAGTCGTAGAGAAGAACCCATGTATAGAAGTTCTAGATTAATATATGAAGCTTTGATTCGGACTCATGGTGTTATGATTGCTTTTTGTTCCGACATGCTGAATTTTTTGCTTATGATTGTTGTATTCTCTCTGTTTTGCATTTGTTGTTATGTTATGGTGAATGTATGATTTCATATAATTTTTTGAATTCTGAGAGAGAAAGAGAATGAGTTTCAATTGTTTCTCTTCCTGAGTAAGAATTCCCTTCAAGGAGTGCAGTGAAATGTCCGCAAGGAGTGCGTTGACAGAAGTTTAGAATTCATTCATGAAAAAATCAGGAGGGATAACATTGTTCTCATTCCAATAGAGTGCAGATTTAGTATAGGAGTCGCGCAAGGTGTGCACAGGTGAGTCAAAGATCTATAATCCATCAACTAAGGTTGAGAATTGAGAGACTGTTGTTGCCGAGGAAGTCCACAGAGTCAAGAGATTCAAATACTTGGAAGTATTTGAAGAAGTGCCACAAGGAGTGTGTGCATAAGTCTTTAGGAGTTTCGAGTTCGTGAAGGAAGCTTGGGAGGAATATCATTTTCAAAACCTTCAAAGAAAACTTAGGAAGGTTGATCCCTTTGAAGTATTCCAGGAAAAAAATTGGATGGTCAGAATTCTCTGGGGAGAACTCCTGAAATAGCGAGGACCATAGGATCTAAGAAAGTAGCGAGGAAGTTAAGTGTTGGATAGATCCATGCTTCGAGAGTCAGGATCTAATGTGAACTGTTGATTTCGAGCATTTTGACTGTCGATATCATTTTGGCATTTCAGGGTTTGTGGGTCCGAGTTGTGGAAAAAAACTTTTGTAGGTCAAATCCCTAAAATGCAAAATGGGTTTCGTGCAAAGGTGAAGAGTGGCAGGTGGCGTATTCATTGTCAAATGAAGTCAAACATCGTTGACTATTTCAGGGTTTCTCAAGTGAAAGAGTCGGGAACTTTTCATCGAGATTCGTGAAATTGCGAAATCACGTTAGCCGTCAGATCAAGGTGAAGATCACAGTCATTGATCTCATGGAGGAGCATTTTGAAATTTCATCATTTCGGGAATCGACATTTCGACATTCCTGTTGACAAGGAGCAGAGCACTCCACATAAGAAGTATCGAAATCGTGAAATCACGTCAGCCATCGGATCAAGGGGAAGATCACAACCATTGATCTCCTTGGAGGTGGAATAGTACCACATCGAGATTTCATGATTCAGCATACCAGGAATCCTGATGACAAGAAGTGGAAAACAGTGAAGTGGAAATCTAGAAGTTGCGAAGTGCGATGAGGTCTTAGAGCACACTTTTGGGATTTCGACAATTCAGATTTCGAGAATTTGAGAATCGAGAGGCAGATTTGCATGTCATCGCAACACTCAAAATTGTGAAGAGAAAAAAGCTGAAATATGGTAAAGAAAGGACCTAGTGTTTCAGAATTTTGGGGTTTCAGTGGTCAAAGTGGTAAAGTGCTCGACAACAGGATTCGCGAACTCGTGAAATCCAAAATCCCAAAAACATAAAGGAAAAGCCCAATCATGGTTGTGGGTTGATCGTGAAGTTCTTGCATATGAATGATCACACGGGCATAACTCAGAAGGACCTGTGAGACACACTCAGTTGGACATGTGAAAAATTTCCTGAGAGGAAACAAAAGAGTCAGTCAGACTCTAAGGGCCAAAGTTGAAAGATCCTGTGCAGATGTTGACCTGAGGGTTGGGGGTCTGCATCAGTGTGGTATCAGAGCCCTTCTCTATTTGTATATTGCAGATAGAGAAAGCGAGAAAGATTTGCAGCCATGCCATCGAGAAGAAGAGACAGGAAAATACCTGATCCACCAAAGGAAAGGGAAATTCCAAGAAGAAGAGAGGCAATTACCTGATCCGGTAAGGGAAAGAGAGATGCATGAACTACATGCCAGGCTTGATGCCATGGAAACAATACAGAGGTGCACAGTTAGTGTTGGGGATATCGGTGAGTCTGAAAGTGAAAATGAAGCCATAAATGAAGAAATTGGAGAAGAAGATGTAGCAGAGGAATGCCTATTCAGGGTTGTTGCAAGGATAGGTGCTAGAGCAAAAATGGACATTCCAGTATATGAAGTAAACCTGGATGTTGAAGAGCTTCTAGACTGGATTAGAGCTCTGGATAAGTATTTTGACTATGAATATGTCGAGGAAGACAAGAAGGTCAAACATGCTGTCACAAGACTTAAAGGACATGCAACATTCTGGTGGGATGAACTGCAAGCTGACGGACGCTGTAAAGGCAAGGAAAAAATAAAAAATTGGGATAGAATGGTTGCAAAGATGAAGGAAAAATTCATATGCAAGGATTATCAAATTACTCTGTTTTGGAAAATGCAGAATTTGAGACAGAAGTTGGGTTCAGTGAAATAATACACTGAGGAGTTCTACAAGATAAACATCAGAGCAGGTCATCGGGAGAGCGATGATGAAAAAGTTTCCAGGTATATGAATGGTATGCAGTATGACATTCAAGATGAGATGAGCATGAAGAGCCTTCAAAATGTGGAGGATTCTTATCATATGGCCCTAAAAGCTTAAGAGAAGATGAGCCGAAAGTAAGGTCAAAGAGGCTGAGGAAGAAGTCAAGCCAAAGGCAAAATAATTTCCCCAGACAGGAATTAGAATACTAAAGAAGAATCGAGGAAACCTCAAACTCAACCTCAGAGAGGTGGAAGGTCACAGAGAGGACAATATGTTGATAACAACATTTTCCTCATGCTAGAGGAAGAGAAAGAGGCAGAGCTGGAGTAGTAAAATGCTTCACATGTGGAAAAAACGGGTATAAATCCTTTGAATGTCCAGAAAGAAAGAAGGAAGGTGGTGAAACTCACATTGTCGAAGCACAGGGACAGAATGTTGAGGCATAATATGTTGAGGGCAGAAGATCCTTAATGATGAGGAAAGTTCTCTTAACACCATAGAAAGAGGCAGAGAATCCAGCCCAAAGGAATAGACTTTTTCGGACTGCTTGTAAGACCAGAGACAGAGTATGCAAAGTCATTGTGGATAGTGGCAACATGGAAAATCTCGTTTCTACAGAGATGGTAGAGAAACTGGAGCTGGAGACTATCAAACATCCAAGCCCATACTGAATTTCATGGTTATAAAAAGAACATCAGGTAAATGTCACTAAACAATGTTTAGTTGAATTTAAAATAGGAGGATATAAGGATGAAATACTATGTGATGTCATTCCCATGGATGTTTGTCATCTATTGTTGGGTAGACCGTAGCAATATGACAGGAATGTGATTCATGATGGGAGAAAGAACACATACACCCTGGAAAAGAATGGGAGAACTCACATGTTGTTGCCGATTAAAGACAAAGAAGTAAATCCTGAAGCAAGCAACACTGTACTTCTCATGAGTGGGAAGGAACTTCTTAAGTAGGTTAAGAAGAAAGAAGATACACAATTCATCGTGGTCAGGAAGCCTAGAATTGTTTTAACCAGTACAAGAGTGGATGATTTACCAAAAGAAATCCAGAAGTTGTTGGAGGATTTTGCTGATATAATAGTGGACGAACTTCCTTGTTCGTTGCCACCGATCAGAAGTATAAGTCATCATATTTATCTCATACCTGGAGCTATTTTACCAAACAAAGAAGCGTACAGTTTGACGCCACAGGAGAATGAACAGGTCAAGAAACAAGTCCAGGACTTAATGAACAAGGGATTGGTTAGAGAAAGGTTGTGTCCATGTGTTCTTCCAACAATGCTCAGCCCAAAGAAAGATGGAGGCTGGAGGATGTGTACAGACTCAAGGGAAATCAACAAGATTACCATCAGATATAGATTCTAGTTGCCAAGGATGGATGATTTGATGGATTGCTTGAGTGGAGAAAAATATTTTTCAGAGATTGATTTGAAAAGAGGTTATCATCAAATTCGAATGAGAGAATGTGATGAATGGAAGACAACCTTCAAGACAAATGAAGAGTTTTATGAATGGTTTGTTATGCCATTTGGATTAACAAATGCAACTAGTACTTTCATGAGGTTGATAGACGAAGTCCTGAAGGAATTCATCGAGAAATTCGTCATTGTATATCTTGACAATATACTGATTTTCAGTAGAATAGAAACAGAGAACTTGAAGCATTTGGCTACAGTGATGAAAATATTACAGCAGTAGAATTTGTTGATAAATATGAAGAAGTCGTCATTCATGTGGACAAAACTCATTTATATGGGATTTGTTATTTCTGTGGATAAGCTGAAAATGGATCCAGATAAAGTGGAAGTGATTAATAATTGGCCATCACCGAAGAGTATATTTGAAGTTAGAAGTTTTCATGGATTGACTAGCTTCTACAGGAAATTTATCAAAAATTTTAGTGGAATTAGTGCACTGATGATGGACATGGTGAAGAAAAGATATAAGTCTTTTCACTAGACAGAAGAAGCAGAGAAAAGTTTCAATTTGTCGAAAAAGAAGATTATTGAACAACCAATTTTGGTGTTGCCGGATTTCAACAAGACATTTAAGGTCAAATGTGATGCAAGTGGATTTGCAATAGGAGTGGTCTTGAGCCAAGATGATAGACCAATCACCTACTTCAGTGAGAGACCAATCGCATACTTCAGTGAGAAGCTGAATGAAGCAAAGGTGAAACACTCCACCTATGACAAGGAATTTTATGCGGTCATACAAGCACTAAAGAAGTGGAGGCATTATTGGGTTCCTAAAGAGTTTGTCTTGTACAGTGACAATCATGCTTTACAATTCGTGACTCAACAAGAAAAGCTGAACCAAAGACATGTTAAATGGGTTGGATTCATGCAGAATTTTACTTTGGTAATTAAACATATTTCTGGAACTTCTAACAACATTGTTGATGCTTTGAGAAAGAAATGTTTGCTTATGCAGGAGTTCCGAGTCAAAACATTGGGTTTTGATAATATCAAAGAAATGTACAGGGATGATCCAGATTTTAAAGAGGTGTATAAGGCATCTGAGAATCCAATTCTCAGGGATAGAAGCCAGTGGACCGAATATATGATCCAGGATGGATTATTGTTCAGAGGCAATCAATTATGTATTCCAAAATTCTCCATGAGGGAGAACTGTTGAAAGAAAAACACAGTGGAGGATTGGCCAGACATTTCGGTCATGACAAGACGTTCTCAAAATTAAATGGCTCATATTTTTGGCTGGGGATGCGGACCGATGTCAAAATATTTGTGGATATATGTAGGATTTGTTAGCACTCAAAGGGAAAGAGGCGGAACACAGGGTTATACTAGCCATTACCCATACCTGAGAGGCCATGGGATGCAGTGAGCATGGATTTTATATTGGGGTTTCCAAGGACACAAAGAGGGTTTGATTCAATCTTTTTGGTGGTAGACAAATTTTCAAAGATGGCACATTTTATACCATGTCAGAAAACCAGTGATGCAACTCATATTGCGAACCTGTTTTTCAAAGAAGTCATCAGACTTCACGGCTTACCAAGGAGTATAATTTCAGATCGAGACACCAAGTTCGTGGGACATTTCTGGAGGACTTTATGGAAGAAGCTGGGGAAAAACTTGTTATTTATCTTAGCTTATCATCCTCAGACGGATGGACAAACAAAAGTTGTAAATAGGAGCTTGAGAGATTTGCTAAGGAGCCTAGTGACTGAACACCATAGTCAGTGGGACCACATTCTGCCACAAGCAAATTTTGCTTATAATGATTCACTTAACAGAAGCACAGGGCAGAGTCCATTTTAGATTTTTTATGGGATGCAACCTAGAGGAGTTTCTGAACTGAAAGATTCAGAACAGAATGAAACTAGAAGTGCTAGTGCAAAGGATTTTGCAGGGGCAATGAAGGAACTTCACAGTTAAGTGAAGGAATGACTGCAAAACTCGAGCCAAGAGTATAAATGTAGTAGATCAACAAAGGTGAGAACTTCAGTTTGAAGTTGGTGATCTAATTCTTGCACACCTGAGGAAGGAAAGGTTCCCAAGGGGAACATATAACAAACTAAAAATGAAAAAGATTGGACCATGCAATATCGTAAGGAAATTTGGGGCAAATGCAAATGAGATCGAATTACCCGATGGGATCGAAATTTCACAGATATTCAACATCTTAGATTTGTACCCTTACAAGGCTAAAGAAGCAGAGGAATATAGTGAACAGACAGAGGTTCAATGGACTAAACAAATGCCTGTAGCTAAAAATCCACAGATGGAAAGTATACTTGACAAGAGAGTCAGCAAGAGGACTAGGAGAAAAGAATATTTTGTGTACTTAGTCAAATGGAGGTGACATCCAGTTGAAGATGCCAGCTAGGAGAGTGAAGCATAAGTTCAGAAGCGTGGACAGACCATGCAAGAGCTCATGAACAGGAGTCCATGAAAATTTTCAAGCAAGGGAGTATGATGCAGGAGCATCGCCAACAACAAGTGAGCGTGAAGGCAGAAGACAACTGGGATGAATGCCAACACATTTTTTTCACATGTCAAAAATGTTTTGAAATGTTTTTGAAAGTTTAAATGCACAGACATTAATGTAATAAGTTAGGAGGTGTACTTTCATATTTTAAACAGATCTTGAGCGATCCGCTCTCATCTATAGGTTGTAGAGGCATTTAAGCCCAGTTAATGAAAGAAGGTAGATTTGAAATGTAGATTAGACAATTTTAGGAGAAGGAGGGAAAACGAATATAGACACCCTCATCTTTGTATCTTTTTATCGATCAGAATTGAAAATTTTAACACATTAGCATTGAGAAGAAGCAGAGAGTTGAAGAGAAGAACCCATGTATAGAAGTTCTGGATTAATATATGAAGCTTTGATTCAGACTCATGGTGTTATGATTGGTTGATGTTCCTACATGCTGAATAGTGTGCTTATGATTGTTGTATTCTCTCTGTTTTGCATTTGCTGTTATGTTATGGCTAATGTATGATTTCATATAATTGTTTGAATTCTGAGAGAGAAAGAGAATGAGTTTCAATTGTTTCTCTTCCTGAGTAAGAATTCCTTGCAAGGAGTGCATTGAAAGAAGTTCAGAATTCATCTCTGAAAAACTCAAGAGGGATAGCATTGTTCTCATTCCAACAGAGTGCATATTTAGTACAGGAGCCACGCAAGGTGTGTGCAGGCGAGTCAAAGATCTAGAATCCATCGAATGAGGTTGAGGATTGAGAGACTGTTGTTGCAGAGGAAGTGCAGAAAGTCAAGAGATTCAAATACTTGGAAGTATTTGAAGAAGTGCCACAAGGAGTGCGTGCAGAAGTCTTTAGGAGATTCGAGTTCGTGAAGGAAGCTCGGGAGGAATAGGATTTTCAAAGCCTTCGAAGAAAACTCAGGAAGGTTGATCCCTTTGAAGTATTCTAGGAAATAAATTGGATGGTCAAAATTCTCCGAGGAGAACTCTCGAAATAGCGGAACTCCCGAAATAGTGAGGACCATAGGATCCAAGAAAGTAGCGGGGAAGTTAAGAGTTGGACAGATCCATCTTTCGAGAGGCAGGATCTAACATGAACCGTTGATTCCAAGAATTTTGACCGTCGAGATCATTTTGTCATTTCAGGGTTTGTGGGTCCGAAGTGTGGACAAAACCTTTGGTGGGTCAAATCCCTGAAACATGAAATGGGTTTTGTGCAAAGGTGAAGAGTAACAGGTGGTGTATTCATCGTTAGATGGAGTCAAACTTCGTTGATTATTTCGGGGTTTCACAAGTGAAGGAGCTGGGAACTTTGCATCAAGATTTGCAAAATCGTGAAATCACGTCAGCCATTAGATCAAGGGGAAGATCACAGTCGTTGATCTCATGGAGGAGTGTTTCGACATTTTGTCATTTCAGGAATCAACGTTTCAGCATTCCTGTTGACAAGGAGTAGAGCACTGCACATAAGAAGTATCGGAATCGTAAAATCATGTCATCCGTCAGATCAAGGGGAAGATCACAACCATTGATCTCCTTGGAGGTGGAATAGAAGCACATCGGGATTTCAGGATTTGGCATACCAGGAATCCTGATGACAAGAAGTGGGAAACAATGAAGTGGAAATCCCGAAGTTGTGAAGTGAGATAATGTCTTAGAGCGGACTTTCAGGATTTTGACAATTCAGATTTTGGGATTTCAGGAATCGAGAGGCAGAGTTGCACATCATTGCAACTCCAGAAATTGCAAAGAGAAAAAATACAAAATAGGGTAAAGAAAGGACCTAGTGTTTCGGAATTTCGGGGTTTCAGTGGTCGAAGTGGTAAAGTGCTCGACAACAGGATTCGCGAACTTGTGAAATCCAAAATATCGAAAACATAAAGGAAAATCCCAATCATGGTTGTGGGTTGATCGTGAAGTTCATGCCTATGAATGATCACGCAGGCATAGCTCAGAAGGACCTGTTAGACACACTCAGTTGGACGTGTGAATAATTTCCTGAGAGGAAACAAAAGAGTCAGTCAGACTCTAAGGGGTGAAGTTGAAAGATCCTGTGTAGGCGTTGACCTGAGGGTTGGGGGTCTGCGTCGGTGTGGTATCAGAGCCCTTCTTTGTTTGTATATTGTAGATAGAGAAAGTGAGAAAGATTTGCAGCCATGCTGCCGAGAAGAAGAGACAGGCAAATACCCGATCCACCAAAGAAAAGGGAAATGTGAAGAAAAAGAGATAGGAAATTACCTGATCTGGCAAGGGAAAGAGAGGCACACAGTTGGTGTTGGGGATATCAGTGAGTCTGAAAGTGAAAATGAAGATGGAAACGAAGAAGTTGCAGTAGAAGATGCAGCAGATGAATGCTTATTCAGGGTTGTCGCAAGGACAGGTGCTAGAGCAAAAATGGACATTCCAGTATATGAAGGAAACCTAGATGTTGAAGAGATTCTAGACTGGATTAGAGCTATGGATAAGCATTTTGACTATGAAGATGTCGAGGAAGACAAGAAGGTCAAACATGTTATCACAAGACTTAAAGGACATGAAGCATTGTGGTGGGATGAACTACAAGCTGAAAGACGCTGTAAAGGGAAGCAAAAAATCAAAAATTGGGATAGAATGGTTGCAAAGATGAAGGAAAATTCATACGCAAGGATTATCAAATTACTTTGTTTTGAAAAATGCATAATTTGAGACAGAAGTTGGGTTCAGTGAAAGAATACACTGAGGAGTTCTACAAGATAAACATCAGAGCAGGTCATCGGGAGAGCAATGATGAAAAGGTTGCAAGGTATATGAATGGTTTTCGGTATGACATTCAATATGAGATGAGCATGATGAGCCTTTGGAATGTGGAGGATTCTTATCATATGGCTCTAAAATCTGAAGAGAAGCTGAGCGAAAATCAAGGTCAAAGAGGCCGAGGTAGAAGTCAAGCCAGAGGCAAAATAATTTCCCCAAACAGGAATCAGAAGACTAAAGAAGAATGGAGGAAACCTCAAACTCAACTTGAGAGAGGTGGAAGCTCATAGAGAGGAAAATATGATGATAAAAACACTTTTCCTCATGCTAGAGGAAGAGGAAGAGGTAGAGGTGGAGCAGTAAATTGCTTCACATGTGGAAAAAATGGGCATAAATTCTTTGAATGTCCAGATAGAAAGAAGGAAGGTGGTGAAACTCACATTGCTGAAGCACAGGGATGGAATGTTGAGGAAGAAGATATTGAGGGTGGAAGATCCTTAATGATGAGGAGATTTCTCTTAACACCAAAGAAAGAAGTAGAGAATCTAGCCCAAAGGAACAAACTTTTTTAGACTCCTTGTAAGACCAGAGACAGGGTATGCAAAGTCATTGTGGACAATGGCAGCATGGACAATCTCGTTTCTACAGAGATGGTAGAGAAACTAGAGCTGGAGACTATCGAACATCCAAGCCCATACATAATTTCATGGTTACAAAAAGGACATCAGGTAAATGTCACTAAACAATGTATAGTTGAATTTAAAATAGGAGGATATAAGGATGAAATACTATGTGATGTCATTCCCATGGATGTTTGTCATCTATTGCCAGGTGGACCATGGAAATATGATAGGAATGT
Organism: Picea sitchensis; assembly: GCA_010110895.2. Classification (NCBI taxonomy): domain Eukaryota; kingdom Viridiplantae; phylum Streptophyta; class Pinopsida; order Pinales; family Pinaceae; genus Picea; species Picea sitchensis. The sequence goes on along the minus strand of SNQJ01S0111514.1, from coordinate 5,330 downwards.
GATTCATGATGTGAGAAAGAACACATACACCCTCGATAAGAATGGGAGAACTCACATGTTGTTGTCGATTAAAGAGAAAGAAGTAAAACCTGAAGCAAGAAACAGTGTACTTCTCATGAGTGGGAAGGAACTTCTTAAGGAGGTTAAGAAAAAAGAAGATACACAATTCATCATGGTCAGGAAGCCTAGAATTGTTTTAACTAGTACAAGAGTGGATGATTTACTTGAAGAAATCCAGAAGTTGCAGGAGGAGTTTGCTGATATAATAGTGGATGAACTGCCTTGTTCGTTGCCACCGATTAGAAGTATAGGTCATCATATTGATCTCATACCTGGAGCTATTTTACCAAACAAAGCAGCATACAGATTGATGCCACAGGAGAATGAAGAGGTCAAGAGACAAGTCCAGGACTTAATGGACAAGGGATTGGTTAGAGAAAGCTTGAGTCCATGTGTTGTTCCAACAGTGCTTAGCCCAAAGAAAGATGGAGGCTGGAGGATGTGTATAGACTTAAGGGAAATCAACAATATTACCATAAGATATAGATTCTCATTGTCAAGGATGGACGATTTGATGGATTGCTTGAGTGGACCAAAACATTTTTCAAAGATTGATTTGAAAAGCGGTTATCATCAAATTCAGATGAGAGAAAGTGATGAATGGAAGACATCCTTCAAAACAAATGAAGGGTTGTATGAATGAATTGTTATGCCATTTGTCTTAACAAATGTGCCTAGTACTTTCATGAGGTTGATGAACGAAGTCCTGAAGGATTTCATCGGGAAATTCATCATTGTATATCTTGACGATATAGTGATTTTCAATAGAACAGAAACAAAGCACTTGAAGCATTTGGCTATAGTGATGAAAAGATTACAACAGGAGAAGTTGCTGATAAATATGAAGAATTCGTCATTCATGAGGACATAACTCATTTATTTGGGATTTGTTATTTCTGCAGATAAGATGAAAATGGATCCAGATAAAGTGGAAGCGATTAAGAATTGGACATCACCGAAGAGTATATTTGAAGTTAGAAGTTTTCATGGATTGGCTAGTTTCTACAAGAAATTTATCAGAAATTTTAGTGGAATTAGCACACTGATGATCGACATGGTGAAGAAAAGACATAAGTCTTTTCACTGGACAAAATAAGCAGAGAAAAGTTTCAATTTGTTGAAAAGGAAGATTACTGAACAACCAATTTTGGTGTTGCCAGATTTTAACAAGACATTTCAGGTCAAATGTGGCACAAACAGATTTGCAACAGGAGTGGTGTTGAGCCAAGAGGACAGACCAATCACATACTTCAGTGAGAATTTGAATGAAGCAAAGGTGAAATACTCCACATTTGACAAGGAATTTTATGCGGTCATACAGGCGCTGAAGAAGTGGAGGCATTATTTGGTTCCTAAAGAGTTTTTCTTGTATAGTGACAATCATGATTTACAATTCGTGACTCAATAGGAGAAGCAGAACCAGAGACATGTTAAATGGGTTGAATTCATGCAAAATTTTACTTTTGTAATTAAACATATTTCTGGAACTGCTAACAAATTTGTTGATGCTTTGAGCAGGAAATGTTTGCTTATGTAGGAGTTCAGAGTCAAAACATTGGGTTTTGATAATCTCAAAGAAATGTACAGGGATGATACAGATTTTAAAGAGGCATATGAGGCATCTGAGAATCCAATTCTCAGGGACAGAAGCTAGTGGACCAAATATATGATCCAGGATGGATTATTGTTCAGAGGCAATCAATTATGCATTCCAAAATGCTCCATGAGGGAGAATCTGTTGAAAGAAAAACATAGTGGAGGATTGGTCGAACATTTTGGTCATGACAAGAGGTTCTCGAAATTAAATGGCTCATATTTTTGGCCAGGGATTAGGACCGATGTCAAAAATTTTGTGGACAGATGCAGGATTTGTCAGCACTCAAAGGGAAAGAGGTAGAACACAGGGTTATACCAGCCATTACCCATACCTGAGAGGCCGTGGGATGTAGTGAGCATGGATTTTATATTGGGGCTGCCAAGGACACAAAGAGGGTTTGATTCAATCTTTATGGTGGTAGAAAATTTTTCAAAGATGGCACATTTTATACCATGTCAGAAAACCAATGACACAATTGATATTGCGAACTTGTTTTTCAAAGAAGTCGCCAGACTTCACGGCTTACCAAGGAGTATAGTTTCAGATCGAGACACCAAGTTCGTGGGACATTTCTGGAGGAATTTATGGTAGAAGCTGGGGACAAACTTGTTATTTAGCTTATCTTATCATCCTTAGACAGATGTCCAAACAGAAGTTGTAAACAGGAGCTTGGGAAATTGGCTAAGGAGCCTAGTGACTGAACACCACAGTCAGTGGGATAACATTCTGCCATAGGTGGAATTTGCTTATAATGATTCACTTAACAGAAGCACAAGGCAGAGTCCATTTCAGATTATTTATGGGATGCAACCTAGAGGAGTTTCTGAACTGAATTAAACTAGAAGTGCTAGTGCAAAGGATTTTGCAGAGGCAATGAAGGAACTTCACAGTCAAGTGAAGGAATGACTGCAAAACTCAAGCCAAGAGTATAAACGCAAAGTAGATCAACACAGGCGAGAACTTCAGTTTGAAGTTGGCGATCTGATTCTTGCACACCTAAGGAAGGAAAGGTTCCCAAGGGGAACATATAACAAACTGAAAATGAAAAAGATTGGACCATGCAAGATCATAAGGAAATTTGGGGCAAATGTATATGAGATCAAATTACCCGATGGGATCGTAATTTCACCAATATTCAACATCTGAGATTTGTATGCTTACAAGCTTGAAGAAGCAAGGGCAGATAGTGAACAGACAAAGGTTTAGTGGACTAAACAAATGCCTATAGCTGAAAAGCCACAAATGGAAAGTATACTTGACAAGAGAGTCAGCAAGAGAGAGGAGATTCCTCTTCCTCTTCCACATGTTCTTGATTCTTTCTTTTACCATTTCCTTGAGGACAGTCATAGGAAAAGTGTCCCAACATTTAACAGTTGTAGCATCTGATCTTTGAAATATATTTCTTCTTATCTGGAACTCTTACGCAGTTAGCTTCTTTATTTTTCTTCCTAAAGGAACTTCTGTCCTTTTGAGCTGTAAGAGCTTTCTCTTTGTCAATAATTAATCTCTTATGTTGGTTTGGAAGTCTAGATTCTCCGTGTGTGCAATCTTCCCATAACGTATCAAACTTGGGTAACTTGCTTCTTGCACACACTCCTTGTACAAAAGGAATCCAAAATGTTGGAAAACCATTTAGGGTTGTGGTTACAAGCTCCTTGTCACTAATGACATCTCCAATAGCTGCAAGCTGATCTCTGATTTGAGAAAATCTCATAAGGTAGGATGTGACAGATTCTGAGTTTTCCATCTTCATATTACGAAGTTGATTTCTTAAGGTAAGATTTCGACTGATGTCTTTGCTTCCATATAACCTGCTGAGTGCTTCATGCATTTGCCTTGCTATCTGTAGTTTGGATATATGAGGGATCAAGTGATCCTTCACTGAATCTGACATGATTCTTTTTCTCTCTTTTCATTCTTCTTATGCTTGGTCTTTTTCTCTGCTTCATCTGGTTCTGGTACACCTACTATAACATGTTCTAGGAGATCATTCTTATCTAGAATCATCTACATCCTATGCTTCCAAGATCTGAAGTTTCTAGATCCTTCCAGCCTATCTTCTACCCTCATGATGGTAGCCATTCTTTCTTGCAGTAGAAACCCTAGCTCTTCGAGCTATAGAAATAATAAAAAAATCAAATTTCTTGGATCTGAAAACTAAACTCACCAAAAGATGCACTGGACTAAGGTGAGTATGATGGTACAGTCAGATTTTTGAAAATCCAAATTTTACCCCTTCAAACTTGATCTGTAGATTTTTGGACTGGTGCTTCTGGTTTTCTGGTACTTCTAGTACACTGGTACTTCTGGTACTCTAGTTTTCTGGTACTTCTAGTACTTTGTGAAAACTAGGGTTTCACTTTTCGGGAGATCTAGCAACTGAAAATGTGCGCCGAAGATGCCAAAATGCTCCTTGAGGTAGGGCACACCTTTCTAGATGGATTTGGGGCTGAAAGCATTCTTCAATAAAAAGCCCTAATTTTCATGTACGACAATGGTGACATTTTTCTTTTTCCTGTGAAAAATGTTGTCTTCAGCATTAGCTCTGATACCATGTTAAAGTTTATGCTATTATTAGGTTACTTTCAATTTACTAGATAACAATAACATAGATAGGATCATTGAGAGAAACACAATCACAAGAGTACACAAGCATTTATCCTGGGAAACCCTCTAGGGCAAGAAAATCCAACAAAACTTCCTTAATATAGATAGCTAATACAATGCCAAGATAATGAGCCAAACAACACAAAAATTCCTCTCCCGGAGATGCGCCTCTCTCTCTCTTCCTTCTTCCGACAATTGGTAATTGCAACTTCCTTCAATAATTGCGCACTAGATGAGTGAGTTGAGTGTGTGTCCAAATGAGGTGCTGGCCTCTCTTATTTATACAATTCTGGCATGTGTGGAAGTGTCTCTTCACTGGCATGGCCGACTTCTTCTTCTGGGTGGTTATAACCACCTTTAATATATTATGGGGCCTCTTTAATATATTCTGGGGTCGACTTCTTATTTAGCCTATTACAATTAGGGTTTGACCAATCTGCAAAAGGGTATTTAGTCAATTACAATGACCGACATGATCAATCCACAAAAGGGGATTGATCTAATCAATAATAAATATATTTTATCTTTATCCACAAAACGGGATAAGAATATTCTTTGCAGTTACACAATATTTTAACACTTTATAGAGTTGATAAGTATTGCATTGAGCATATTATAAAGAATTTCATTGTTTTTGATTGGGTAGAAGGATGAGAAGGTATCATTTGGAATGTGTGGAAGAGAGAAAGTGAAGCCATATGAAATGGTTCGATGTGAGTTACAACTAAGAGAGAAAGATATTTATGTAGGATGTCTTGGTCACATCATTACATGGAAAGTGTATTGCAATAAAGATGAGTTCATAGGTTTTTTTATCTTTAAAGAGTTGATAGGTATTTCAATGGACATCTTATAAATCATTTCATTGTTGTTCATATGATATGTTCAAGAGTAAATTTGAGTAATCAAGGGGAGATACATAGAATTCAACATTCTCTTGAAAAATCCCTATGACAAGGGTGACTCCACAATGTTTATTAATGAGAAGATGAGTTTCGTCCTATTGTACAAATCCCCAATGATAAGGAGAGGGGTGAGGAGTGATGGAAAATGCGATTATTTTGGT
>SNQJ01S0111512.1:7067-28642 GCA_010110895.2 Picea sitchensis | reverse complement strand
CATGATGTAGAGTTGCAATATGTGAATGATGAGGATGTAGACCCATTTCATGATATGTAGTTGGACCTACTAGACATTATCATACTAGTAGAGTGTTATGTGATGAGACACTTAATTTTGTATTTACTATTACCCTTTTTATATGAGATGATGCATCATGATTTCAGTCTACATAATTACAAATTATCTAATGATATCAGTTCTAATGTTGTGATTCAAGAATGTTTTTTCTTCTTAACATTGAATATATATATAAAAAATATATATATATTATTATATCTTTTGTACGTGGCGTTTCACCGCCGTATCTGGATCTCGGCTTTTCAAAAATCTAGTGGATCCATATCCGGATCTGTATCCGTATCCATTTCCTGGTAACATAGATTTTTCCCCTAGGAGGTTCAAACCTTCTAAGGTTTACCAAAGAAGGCCTCCCCTCAAGTCTCTCGTTGTCAAAACCCTCTTCCAAGGTACCCTTCCCCTTGTTCCAATGGCTCATCCTTAGGAAAAAGACCTTTACAAACCCCTTAACATGGCCATCATTGAATGCCTCTATGGTCCTTCCCCCCCCTATCGTGGAAGCAACGTTGCCCATCTACACACTGCTGGGATGGAGGACACATGCCCCCGTACTGTCTCTTGTGGACTAAAACTGGGTAACCTCTCAAAGAAGAACGAGCACAAAATGGTCCCAAATCCAAAGTTTTTGTTGCTCCACCCGTGACACTCGGTGAGTCTTCATGCAGTCTAGCATGGTCGTGCTCCAGTTGAAAATTTGTGCATTTAAGCACTGCACCACATAATGCATGTGCGCCCGGGAGGTCTGATGTAAGGCCGCGGATCCAGTAATCCGCCCAATAAGAAAAAATATCACCTTCAGTGATAGGTTGGAAATCTTGTGGATCGACACCTGAGAACCTACTTTCTCAATGCCAGCCTCGCAATGTAGTCCGATCAACTCAGCAATGTTATGAGGCCCAGGGGGGAAAGTATGCAAGTTGACTGGTTCCCCTCTTCTCGAGAGGCCAGTCAGAAAGTAAATGTCCTCAGTCGTTGGAGTCAACGACTGCCCCTCCAGCATAAACGCCTCAGTGTCGAGGTGCCAGTAATCCACCAAGGCATTCAGCAGCCTAGGTTGTGCCCTCATGAATGGACACCGGAAGAACTTCCACAACCCGCATTGTCTCAGTCTAGCCATGGCTGCAGGGTCCTCATCGACCAAGATATATCTATCCTGATGCTCCCTCTCTCTCCAGTGGACATCCATCCTGTCAATGACAAGTTCAAAGGGGAGTTAGATCTTGTATTTTCTCTTTTCTTTACCTTTTTCAGGGTGTACGCGGGTTGTAGTGAGCACAGTCGCATATGCACGTGGGCATAATATTTTCTGTCTGCGGGCATAAGTGGGTTATCCTTGGACAACCCACATACATGTAGGGCCGCCCCTTTTTAAGAGTGTGTGCCCCCCAAAAAACTAAAATTAATGCAAGAAAGAAGTATTGAAATGCAAGAGGGGTTGATTTGTACTTATTTGGTCCGAGCGGAAGTTCGTTTCATCCTCTGAAGCTCCCGGAATCAACTTCTTTAGAAAAGGGGTGTTTTTGTATTTTTGGTCAGTTTTCAATTTGCAATGGTGATAATGAGCTACCGGTTTCTATTTATGGGGTGCTTTTTGGCTTTTTGCCCCTTTTTGTCATTTTTTTGGACCCTTTTCTCATTTTTTCTGATTTGAAAGTCGTTTAGTATGGTTCTTGAGTTTCTCATTGGATATTATGATACACTTCACTTTTGGTTTGGAAAAATTTTTGAGAGATGGGTCACTTTTGAAGGTCCTTTGGTAAAAGTCATTTTTCCAACTTTTTGCATCTAAGTTAGGATTCCACCTCCACTTTCTGCATCTCGTTGTCTTTTTTTCTTTTCCATAGGATCAATCCCACCGAATTGCGGCACAAAACCTTCATTTCTGCTTTAGAAGTGTAGTAATTTAGTGGTAGAGCCTTTCTTTACATGGATGCCCTAGGTAGATCCTGGTTGCATTTTGGTGTCCATGCCATCATTAATGACTTTAGGCTTGGAATTCCTTGCTAGTCTTTTCCTGATTATGAGTTTGAGCCTCATATGTCTGATATGTCATCACTCTTGGCCTCACCCTCGGGACTCCCAAAATGAGTCTTCTTTAAGCCCTTTTCAGAATCTATAAACATGAAAAGATTGTTGAGCGATTTTGTTGCCCTTCACGCTCACCAAATTAAAACTTGAAGGCACGTATGTCCGGTGGTAGTTTACCCCTTTTTCATCCAGACAGTCAACTGTACAAACAAAGGTATACTTTAGGAACTCTGGTTCACTAGAAGAGTATTCTCAGATATAAGTTTAATCCTTTTTCGGGCCTGAGGGACTAAATGAACCCCCACAGAGTCCATAGTTAATCTCTTTTCAGAATCCCTAAAATTTAAAAGATAGCCAAGTGACCTTGTTTCTTCACACTTGTTAAACTGGTCCAGAAGAATACCCCCTACGGAGTCCATAGTTAAGCTCTTTTCAGACTCCTTAAAATTGAAAAGATCGTTGAGTGACCTTGTTCTTTCACACTCATTAATTGGTTCAGAAAAACATCTACTGGCATGAGTTTAACCCTTTTTTCGGTCTATAGATTAAGGAGGAAAAAGGTACACCTCAGGAGATTCGTCTCATCGGGAGAGTTATCCTAAGTAAATTTTACTTTTTCAGGCTGAGACTAAATCTAGAAAAAGGCAGCGAGTCCATAGTTAAGCTCTTTTCAGACTCCTTAAAATTGAAAAGATTGTCGAGTGATCTTGTCTTTGTCACACTTGTTAAAATGGTTTTGAACAGACGTCTTTTCGCTGCTAGTTTACCCCTTTTTCGAACCGACTAGACTACCTTCGAAAAAGGTACCCCAACGGAGTCTTCTTTTATGCTTTTTCAGACTCTCTAAAAATGAAAAACCACCGAGCTTACCTTCTCTGGGCTCATAAAAAATACATTGAAGGGGGTTTCATTGTTTCCTATCAATCGCATTTGCATCCCTACGTTTTTGTCCTAATGCCAGCACCATGTTGCTCTCAACTGAACCATTGAAGCATGCCTTATACACAAGCCTTGCAACACTTTGCTTCTACGTTTTAACACCTTGACCCGTGGAGGAATTTTCCCAAGTGTCCTTTCCCTGCACATGTCTCCTTGCTCTAAGCATTAGTGTGTTCCTAACGCTTGGAAATAGTATGCTTGCGACACTCGTTCCTCCTTTGTAACGTAGCATTCTTTTATTCTTTTTCAAGGTTTCCAAAATTATTGAATAAGACAAAAAAATCAAATATACCCCAAAAAGAGGATGGGAAAATTATTTTCTTTCTATGGCAGCACAATGAGTCTCCCTTGGACAAATTACATCCTTCTGTTTGTTCATCAAGCTCTGGGATTTAATATGACCTTAGGAAGCTTTTCTCACTACATAGAGCTGTGTCCTCCTCCATTTGGTTATTCTTCCAAACACATGGAGAGTTTGTGTTACCTCCTACATCGTGAACTTATGTCAATGTCATGTTGCCTGAGTCTGATCATATGTCGTGCTATTTTCCAAGGGAAGTTTTTACTCAGCCTGAGTCAACCCTTCTATAGTTTGTCTCTTACCCTCATGCCCGACCATCCTGAAAGTCCAATCAAGTCCTTGTTCGAAATCACTGAAGTTCTTTGCCTGATCACCGAGATCCTCTTGTCTGTTCCTTGACGAGTCGTCGAAGACCTCTGAGTAGTGATTTCATACACTCACATTACACTCCTACCTGATTTGTGAAGATATTGAATTTGTTGTTTGAGTTATGAAGGCCTCATCTCCAGCCATCAGGCGACATTGGCTTCTTGAAGATGGATATTATATATGTATATCTTTGATTTTGAGATGTAGATCCATTGTGTATTGCTCAGGGCTACACTTTATATAGTTATATGACATGTATCTACAGTGTGTTTCATTGGCAACCATGATTTACTTCATCTCGAGCATGGGTATGCCCGCCTCGGTGAGACAATTGTTGTTTTGCAAATGGCACCTCCTGAACTCTGGTCTTGGGCTCACTTGCTTCGTACGTTGGTAAGGATTTGTAATGTGTTTCAGCCATCAGATGCTCTTCTAACCTCACACATTGGGGGGCATCTATTATAACCCTAAATTGCACCATATATGCATACCTGGCATCAGGCCATCTTACTTGTTATTTTTGCCAAGCCATCACTGAGTAGCTCCTCTTAAAAACACCATTTTTGAAGATGTATGTGCCCTGCACCATTACTTCCCACATATGTATGCTAGATGCATCATTACTACTTGCGTACGTACGCTATTTGCACCACTACAGCCCGTGTATACTCACAAAAGTTGCAAAAATTAAAAAGTTGCAAGGAATTCGTTGAGATTATGGGCTATTGGGTAGTTTCCCAACTGTTCCACCACCTATAGCCCATCACCCAACCGAATAACCATCCTTTTGTCATATAAAAGGAGGTGTTGGGGTCTCATTCAAAAGCTAAGCATAAGAACAGTAAAACTCTGCCCATTTCACTTTTCCCCCTTGCCCCAAGAATTTGCAACCACATTGTGAGTTTTGAACCAGAATTCCCTATCCTTGCCTTTTTCCTCATTCATAAGCTTATGCCATTTCCCTAGAGAGAATTATGAGAGGAGAAAGATACGTGGAAGCAGTTGGTTCTTGGTGACAAGGAGCTTGGACCGGGTTCAAGGAGCAGTCGTCTATCTCATTGTAAGTGACTTTGTGAGATTGATAAAAATAAGTAATTTTTCTATCCCGACATATGATGTGTTCAATCTTTATGTTTGATTCATGTTTTATTATGACATCTAACCCACTAATTCATATATAATATGCATGTTCGTAGTTCTTTGTTTGTTTGTTTGTGAATACAGGTCGGCCTTGGGAGGAGACTTGTAGTCGAGGAACAACTGAATGTAAAAGGATCAACACTGGACATGGAGTTTAAGGTAGAGTTGCCATATCTTTTTACTTTGTGTTTTATGCATGAATGTGGGGTATAGTCGAGGTAATTGTTAAAAATTAGGAGACTTTAGACGGTTAGCTCTGCCTACATGTTGAACCCAAGTGTAGTCCATAGGGGGGTTTTCCCACTATAGCACTTGGGGATACTAGTTGATTGCAACATAGTCATGAGACTATGGTGGTAGTTTTGTACTACTGGATGGCATGGTAGTAGAGCTTTGGGCTACTAGATGATTGCAACATAGTCCTAAGACTATGGTGGTAGTGTTGGGACTATTAGAAGAAAACATCTTGAAAGAATACCTCCCTAGCTAATAGGGAGTGTTGATGTTTTAGTAGCAGCAGGAGGTATTACCTCCTGGACAACTTTTCTTAGAGAAGAATAAGATTCCAGAAGTCAAAGGAAGACCATTGAACAAGTGAAGAACACCTCAAAAGAGAAGTTGTTCCTTAGGAAAATAATAAAGTGGAAATATGATTTCCATGAAGAGAAGTCAGCCCAAAAAAATAATAAAGTAAATATGAAGACCCAAAATAAGAAGTCGGCCCCAGACAGACGCCTATATTAGTATAAATACACGGTTGGATCATTTCAGTTGTACAGTCAGACATTTCTCCTTCTGCAGTGCGCACTAGGCAGGTAGCAACTGCGGTTGTGGCAGTTTCACTATTTTTGGGTTCTAGTTCTCTTGGAGAGTCCGCCCCACTTGGGGAAGGATATTCTTGGTGGCTCTTGGTGGTCTCTCTTGTGCGCTACCTCTGGAAGAGTTGCGCTAAGGTTGTGTGGTGTTTCCCAGTTTCTCTGTGCCAGTTGTCAAGAGCAGTTGCAGTTGCAGCTACCAGTTGTGCCAGTTTTGTGGTGCGTTATCTTGCTCTAGTGATGCGCCTATCTTGCACTAGTTCTGTGGTGACTCAGTTGTCTACCCTCACTAGGGTTTGATAAGAAGAAGAGATAAGTATTTGTTATCATGGTTTCTTCATTGTTGGTTTTCTCTTGTGAATAGAGCTTGTTCATGGTTGTATTGGAATATTAGAAAGATTCTCTTTGAGAAAAGTTGGTTGGGTTTTTCCCTGATTTTGGGTTTTTCCCAAGATGAATCTGTGTCTTCTTGTGCTTGTTTATTTGTTTCTTATATATTTCAGTATATGGTTATTGAATGTTAAAATAATATAAAAAATTTATGGTAAATCTAATGTTAACAAAACTAATGAAAATCTAACAGCACCAACCCTTTCGATTGGACGGTTGGGACGTTCTTTGCCCAACCATATCAACAGTGGGCAGTGAATCAGGCTATCTACCCATCGAGAAAGAGGGTTATCTCTTCCACAAATCCATCCTGATCGTGCCTTTCTGTGGACCTATTCCGACAGATCCAACGATCTTCAACTAAAGAAATCCATTGTCCAGATTAAATCAATACCTCAAATTGCACAACAACTAACACCTCCTCTATCACCCATTCATCGCGTGAGAAGGTGGGACCCTCAACAAGTTTACGGTTGAGGTTATATCGACCTCCCATCCCATGGATCAACAACTACTATCCACTCGGAGTCCTCCGCCATTGGAATGCTCCCATTCCGAGTGATCATAAGGCTTCTCGTTCACCTCTCTCTGATGGGACTACTCCGACAATCATTAGTTCGTCCCAACTAACGGTCAAGATTCACTCAGAGTCCTATAGGTGCATGACAGTTAACCATCATCTCTCTTTATTTAAGTCTTCTTTGTTGGATTGGATCATCTAAGATCCAACAGTTGTAAATCCATTGACATCCTTTTTGATAGATCTATGGTCTTCACATCCTAGGACTCTCGCCATCAAGTTTCCTCCATCAGAACCCTCTCCTAGGCCTTCTTTCTAGTTCTACGACTATCTACCTTCCGATAGACTTATAGTCTCACACTCGGGTGCCAATGGTCTAGATCTCATCCGATTGACTTTCGATAGATCAACGACCCACAATTACTTGGGGTCTTCCCATCGGAATCCCATCGTGACTTCACACCCTTGATTCTCCTGTGACCTTTCCTTCCAATAGGATATCTTCCAAGGCCCAAATCTCTGACCAACAATTGGGATCTTCCTCCCCCATCGCATCAAGGATCGGTATCCTCTGATTTCAAACATGGGTTTTTCTTCAAGGTTAAGGGTAATCTTGAGGATTTAGCAATCCAATAGTCCTCCCAGGCTCTCACTCTCTACCAAAGTTTAACCTAATTCCCTTGGACTCATAAACCATTCTACACCCTACTATGAGTAATCTACTTTGTCAAGCCCAAATGAAGATCTTGCATCCTGCAAGATTTCCATTCAAGAGCAGGGAAAAATCATAGGGTTAAAGGACATTCTAGGACTTAATAGTCTTGCATTCTCTCTTACAAGGGTTTACTCACTTCTCTCAGGTTACTAGACCACTTCCCTAGCACCCAAGGATACTCTGCCCAAACACCCAATGAATATTGTGTATCTTGCAAGCTTTCCATTCAAGGGCTAGGCAATTTACATGAATACTGAGCTGTATTGACCTTCCCTCATTCATTCATTTACAGTTAACCATTAATAATGAATGAAAAATCTATTTACTCCATTTTACTCAGGAATTCATCATTCTCACATTTAATAAAATCTTCATTCATAAACATAATACAATCTATCAATATTAAGCATACAATAGACATAACAAACAAAAACACTTATTTATTTAATAATGAGTTTAACCAGTCAACAAACTGAGGGGAAATTCCTTTCCACCCAACTGTAGGTTATGTTGCACTATACTTTTCTACAACATGCCACCCCCATACCAAGACATGATACCGCCAGGGGACTAACTTAGCTGACTTCCAAATCAAGAAATAGTTCTAGAAGGTTACTCTCCTTCACTCCTCTGGAAACAATAGAAGTTGCCCTCTTCCCACTGAGCTCAAGACCTCCATGAGTTTATCGGGTACCTTCTCAATTGGATTTCCTCTACACATGGAAGCCCCTTCTCTACTACACAGTCCCTCGATGACTTCCCCTTACCAATGTTGGTTTCTCTCTAGTAAGTACCAAGTCTCGGTCCTCTATTACTCCAGTATGGATATGGGTCTCCTCTGCTCCAGGGTGACCATTAAACTCTTGGGAAAGCTTTATGTTTTCCTCATAAAAGATTCCCAAATCTTCTCTACTGTTCAGAGTTGTGCGCAGGAAAATCTAGTGTTTTCTTGGTTATCTTAATTAAGTTACTTTTCTAATTGTATTAGTAATTGGCTCGTTGTCTTTTGCAACAAACTTTGGAGGTCCTATAGTTATTTTATTTGCGCTTGCTTCTACAAAATTCGTAGTGTCTTGAGAAAACAACCTTCTTTGATCACTAGGAATCCATACAAACTTGGAGCTTCCATTTTGTAAGGACAAGCCCTCTGAAAGGTAATGATTGAAGCTAGATTATTGGCCACAACCATCCAAAATAGGAGATCCATAACCTAATCACAAAGTATTTAACCAAGCATGAAAAAACTTTAAGCAAAAGTAAAGACAATTATAGCAACTAAATGGACCATGATGAAAAACATAAAGACTTTAGTTTAATGGCATTTGTATACCACTTTTTTTTATAACTTTGGGAATGTGCTACTTCTATCAAAAATAAAAATTCAGAAACAGAACTATAAAGTCTCAAGAACTACTAGAAATTCTAATAATACAGTATGTGAAATGGAAATCAATTTTCAATACTGTAAGATATGCTATGCCATTCCAAAATTGTTGCAACATTAATCAAAGATTTATATTTTTTACATGGCGAAGGAAGAAATTTGTGTGACTATGGAGACTATGTTCATTAAGAGAATTACGAATTGGTAACAAGATCTCTACATAGTTGAGTAGAGAAATTAATAATGTGGAACAAAATCCCACAATAAGGATATATGTAATAGTAGCTTGCGGTATAGCTATATTTCTATAGGCTAATGAGTTAACCAACACTGACAATAAATTTTTGAAGCCTGCATAGGCAATGCTTTCTAAAATTGTCCTAATAGAAAATAAATGGATTGCAATGACAACCTACTTCTAACACCTCCCTCTTATCTATCACTGTGTGTATATATTCATGAAGAGTTGAATGAATCTGAAACTCCATGATTTATCATTTGGTAATGTTTAAGTTGTTAAAACTCTTCTTAAGAAGTTAAGTGTGTATAATATTCTTTAACTTTAGTCTATTAAAACAATAACTACATGCATAAGGATCACTGAAAGAAAGACATCCACATTATACACGAGATTTATCTTGGGAAACCCTCTTGGGGGAGAAAACACAGTAAAGCTTCTTCAATATAGATTCTTCAACAAGTACAATGTCTCTCTCAAGAGAGATCTCACCAAAACAAAAGATCCACCAGAAACCCTAACCAGAACAGAGTAGCGCACCACTAGACCAAGATAGTCCTTCACCAAATAACCAAAACACTTTACTAAGACACCGCTCCTTTGTAGCTGAGTCACTCCTCTGTATCTGTGTCACTCTCCAAGACTTGCACACTGTATGAGAGAGCTAGTTGTGTGTGTGTGTCTCCAAATGAGGTGCTAGGCCTCTTATAAATACTAGTTGGACTGCCCAGAATTAGGTCAGGTTCGACCTGTCCACTTTACCCTTCTAATTTACTTTTGACTTGTCAAGGCACAATAGGGCCGACTTTTACAAAGGCACAATAGGGCCGACTTAAAAAATATAATACAACATTAATATTTAGGGTTTTTTCTTGGTCAAATACAATATTAATATAATAATAATATCTTTCGAAGCTACTCAAACTTCAACACTCCCTCTTAGCAAGGAAGGTATTCTTCTGGCATGATCATCACGACTACTTTTGTTCTTCTGTACACTTGATCATTGACTTGTTGAATTTTCATGAATCTATATTGAAGAAGTTTTGTAACCATATTAGCGTCCAGGGTCTCATCATCCATCTGGGCTTTAAGTCATCACGGGGCTTTCACTTGCCAACTCACACAGAATCTAGCATCTAGTTCCACATTGAACTAGTAACCTTTGGTTGGCACAGCAGGAAACTGGTCCACAATGACCAGGCATCTAATCACGAAGATTAGGCGATGTAGTGTGCACACACTACCCATCTAGCCAAAGGCTAGGAAACACCTCCAACCACACAAGCTGGCCCACCAGCTAAAAATTTAGGTAACTAACCAGGCCTGAAGGCATGGCATCTACTGACCTTGTGTGAGGTCATGCTTGCTCGTGCCACAGTCAATAACTTTTCATACCATAATTTTTCACTAGAGTAGCAATCTGCGTACCAGGATTTATCACTGGGGTAGCAATAAATCGACATACCAGGCTTTATCACCAGGGTAGCCATCTACGTAGCAGGATTTATCACTGGAGTAGCCATCTACGTACTAGGCTTAATCACTAGAGTAGTAGTAACTCGACGTACCGGGCTTAATCAATGGAGTAGCTGTAACATGCTCGTGAATGAGTTTCTTTTGCCACATGTTGAAGCTGTTGCCCTAGATCACAACTGTAACTCATCACTTCCTCTTACTAGGGACGTCCTTCTAGACCACACCAAGCTTGTCTCTGAAGTACATAAACTTCAATTTCGACAGAGGTTTGGTCAACACGTCAGTTATTTTCTCATCTGTAGCAACATACTAGAGCTTCACTACTCCCCTTTTTACCATATCTCTGATATAGTGGTACGTGATCTCGATGTGCTTGGACTTGTCATGGAACACTAGGTTCTCTGTCAACTTCACACAACTCTGGTTGTCACACTAGATACAAGTCGCCTCTAACTTGAGATCAAACAATCATGCAAGCAGCTTCCGAAGCCACACTGCTTCATTGCTAGTTGAACAAGTTGCTATATACTATGCTTCAGCTATACTGAGCACCGCACTAGTCTGCTTCATGTTGAACCATGATATCATAGTTGATCCCATACTGAAGCAACATCTATATGTACTCTTCCGATCTACAACACTACCGGCCCAATCTGAATCAGTAAAGCCTTGTAGGCTTATCTCATGATCTGCAACATATCTGAGTCCATAATCAATTGTACCCTTCAGGTACCTCATCACATGTTTTTTTGCAACCAAGTGAACACTTCTCGACTCAACCATAAACTGACTCAATTTGTTCACCTCAAAACATATATCTGGCCTCGTGTTCGTTAAGTACATCAATGAAGTAAACCAACTTCACTTTCGACAGAGGCTTGGTCAACACGTCAGCTATTTTCTCATCTGTAGCGATGTACTGGAGATTCACTGCTCCCCTTTGTACCATATCTCTGATATAGTGGTACGTGATCTTGATGTGCTTGGACTTGTCATGGAACACTAGGTTCTCTATCAACTTCACACAACTCTGGTTGTCACACCAGATACAAGTCGCCTCTAACTCGGGATCAAACAATCATGCAAGCAACTTCTGAAGCCACACTGCTTTGCTGCTAGTTGAACAAGTTGCTATATACTCTGCTTCAGTTGTACTGAGCACCACACTAGACTTCTTCATGTTGAACCATGATATCATAGTTGATCCCATACTTAAGAAACATCTAGATGTACTCTTTCGGTCTGCAACACTATCGGCCCAATATGAATCAGTAAAGCCTTGTAGGCTTATCTCGTGATCTGAAGCATATCTAAGTCCATAATCAATTGTACCCTTCAGGTACCTCATCACATGTTTTGTTGCAACCAAGTGAACACTTCTCGACTCAACCATAAATTGACTCAATTTGTTCACCGCAAAACATATATCTGGCCTCGTGTTCGTTAAGTACATCAACAAACCAATCATTTGTCTATACATGGTGCCATCCACTATCTCTGAAGATGTATCGCTCAACAACTTCAGATTTGTCACCATCGATGTAGGCATGGCTTTGCAATCCATCATTCTAAATCTCTTCAAAATCTCAACAACATATTTTCCTTGGTTAAGGAAAATTTCACTCGGTCTCTACCATACCTCTAGACCTAAGAAGTAATGCATCATGCCTAGGTCTTTCATCTCGAACTATGCAACAAGTTTCCTCTTACTATCAGTGATGAGCTTCTCTTCTCCTGTTAGAAACAGGTCATCCACATACAATAGTAGTATCACTGGTCCACCATCCACAACCATGAAGTATAGTTTGGAATCTTATTTAGTTTTGGTAAAGCCCAAGCTCATCAGGAAGCTGTCAATTCTACCGTACCATGCTCTAGGTGCTTGCTTTAACCCATACAAGGCTTTCTTCAATCTGCACACATGTGACTGACTGCCATGTGTCTCAAAACCTTGTGGTTGCTCCACATACACTTCCTCTTCTATTACACCATTTAGAAAAGTTGTCTTCGCATCCATCTAGTGTACCTTCCACTGCTTTATTGCAGCCAATGCAAGTATGGCTCTAATCGAAGTGTATCTTGCCACGAGAGAAAATGTCTCCTCATAATCTATTCCTTCTTTCTGGGAGAAACCATGTGCCACGAAATTTTCCTTGTACTTCTCGATACTTCCATCTGCTAAATGTTTTGTTTTGTAAATCCACTTGGAACTTACAATTGTCTTCTCTTTCGGTCTTGGAACCATATCCCAAACATCATTCTTTACAATGGACTGGTACTCTTCCATCGTGGCATCCTTCCATTCTTTCTTCTGTGCATCCTCTTCATAACTGGTAGGCTCAACATCAATGATGTCACTTAGCAATGCCACATAGCTAGAGTAAGGTTGTGGCCTCTTGCTTTCTCTGAAGGATCCATCTAGAGCACCATACTTCTCTGCATCTTGAATTTTTTCCTGAGCCCAAGATGGTCTTCTCTTCTTGGTATTTATCTCTCGGGATGAATCTGTAGGTATTTGTGGTTCTTCCATATCGTGATCTTCTAGTACAACATCATCACCTTTATCTGTATCTGTAACTCTGGGAGCTTCAGGCTCTTCATCATGAACCTCATCTGAATGATGTTGTCTAGATCTATTGAAGGATGTATCCTCATCGAAGGTGACATCTCTGCTAGTCTCAAACTGATGGTGACCATGGATGTAAACTCTGTATGCCTTCGATGTCTCACTGTATCCAACAAATATACCCTTCTTGCATGAAGGGTCCAACTTCGATCTCTTGTCCTTGGGGACATGCACATATACTGGACAACCAAATATCCTCAGGTGGCTGACCTCTGGCTTTTCACCTGTAAACATCTCTTCTGGTGTCTTCTTCCCAAGTACTTTGTGGGGACTTTTGTTCTACACATATGCAACGGTCCTAGTTGCCTCTACCCACAGATGCATCGGTAAGTCTTGATCATGAATCATGGTTTTTATTGCTTCCATTATTGTACGGTTCTTTCTTTCTTTCTTCCACACCATTCTGTTGAGGATTGTAGGGAGTAGAGAGCTCCCTCTAGATCCCAACTTCCTTACATAATGACTTGAATTCATATGAAGTGAATTCACCTCCATTATCTGATCTCAAAATCTTTATTTTCTTTTCAAACAAGTTTTCAACAAGTGCCTTGAACTCTTTGAATTTGTTGAACACTTCATTTTTAGCCTTCAAAAAATAGATCCAAGTTTTACGTGAGAAACCATCAATAAATGAAACATAGTATATGTACCTGTTGAGTGATGTTGCTGACATCGATCCACAAATGTTTGAATGTATAATGTCCAAGACTCCCTTAGCTTTGTTACCACTATTTGGAAATGGTTTCTTCACATTCTTTCCTTGTGCACATCCCTTGCATATTCCTTCATGGCCTACTTGGATTTTTGGCAAACCTGTCACCATCTTGCTCACGATCGGTAGGGATTTGTAGTGTATATGAGCAAACCTCCTATACCATATCTCACTTGGAGTAATTGTACTGTGTACTAATGCTGAAACAGAATGTCCTTTTTGTATTTTTTAAAGGGTCCTTGTTTTGTTATTAATTATTTAGCATGTGCAGGAATGAAAGTACAAATGTATGCAACATAATGTAACCATTCAATTATCCATGAGATCACAAATTATAAATGCAAGCTAATATAGTCAGAACTGCACATAGTAGAAATCAATTCAAACTAGAACATAAACCATAATAATTCAACATTAATTCAGCACAATACATAGGTACATCCGTGAACACTTATCTGTCTAGAATTTGTCTACCAACATATGCTCCTTGTTGCATCAGTTCTCTCTGCAACAGAGGCCACCCCCAAGCTGAGGCTATGAATCCACAAGGGCAAACTCTTCCTATGGTTGGCTTTATTCTCTTCTCACAGGCCAATTCCCAGGTTCATAATCAATATTTACATTACAAATCCCAATCCACGACCCTCTTCCTTAAGGACTGAGATCCCCTCCTTTGCTCAACAATGCCTCAAGCTATCTCACTTCTCTCTAGGGATCTAGCATAGCCTGCTAGGAAATATTATTGTTGGGATTCCAGAGATTATCGGTTATAGTTAAATTTACTGAATAATAGTGATTATCATCTATACAACCATACTCCTCACCTAATTCATGGTTGTATCTTTCCATAGTTCATTTAGGGCAGTTCGCTTTCCATAATTTATTTACAGTATGCTTAGGTAAGTTCTCTCAAGGATAATTCTTCTGATTTCCCAAACCAAGGGGTAGTTCACAGGGTAATTTGAACTTCTAATAGTTTGGCTTTCTAATAATTCAAAAGAAACCCAACATTTGAACTCTCTTCCAATTCCTTCCACGGAATAATAGTTTGCTTGCATGAGAAAAAAGATAAAGCTTAATTTGGATGGCATGAAGGGGCCACATATCCTTACAGGGACCGGGGCACCTCCTTCATGCACTAACCTCCCCACGGCTTAATAAAACAACAATTAGTTAATAATCAAGGGACATAATTTTTTCTTTTAAATCTAGAGGAATCAATAACTAGCCGGGATTACCTAGGTGAGGCCCAAGTTCAAATCTAGTTGGCTACCACTATAACCCTTAAGCTAGTGCCAACAACCTACAAGCCAACACCTAGTAGGAAAATTATGACTTAGCAAGGGCCGAGACAAATAATCAAGGTACATAATTAAGGTGGTGCAAGGACTTTAGGTTAAGTCACTTACTAAGGTCCTTTCCTTTAGCCTACTTAAGCCCCCTTGTCTTTCTCCTCTTGTGGAGTCATAGCCCCACTCTTTTTGTCCTTCTCTTCTGCAGCCAATGATGTATCTTATTAACATCCGATGTTTGGTTACAAATTACATTTGTTGGCTTATAGCCATTCATCGTGTACATACACAATACTGAACCATGGATAAAAAATGGGGTATTACAACTCCTAATGGAACCTTAGGAGATACAGATGAAAAAATAGTTTGACAATCAGATAAATGAAAAAATACTCTAGATTTTTTCCTTCCAAAGAAGTTGGAGAAGGAAATGTTCCAATTATTGCATCACGAAATAAAATCAAATATTCTCTTTGATCACCAATCCATACTACATTTTAAATACACTCAAAATATTGTAGGTATTTAGCATGTAAAGTATGCTAAGATCCAAATTCATAATCAATGTCATTATTGAAATGGAAAACATACATTCTTCCAGCTTCAACATTTAAAATTATAGAGACAATAGAATCTAGTCAGAAAAATATCATGGATAAAAATATCGATTGATGTAATGCAAAAGAAAAAGAAATGTTTGGATCATTAGAGTGAGTGAGATGCATCTCTCAAATTTGTTAACTAAGAACTCTTGGAAACTGTGGCATTGCATATGAGAACAAATACCTCAATGATCTAACAAGAAAAGTCAATTGCTACTCCTAAAATGATCCCAACTAGGAAAATCATAATCTTATACATATGAAAGTGTATGTAAACACTCCTCAACTACTCAACAAGTCAATTAACAAAACATACAAAGCGAATACACTATTACAATTACATGTGGAACTCTTTTCACATTTAATTTCCTTCTTGTTTATTACTAATTGTATCGGTCATACACATCCACATGAGGATTCCAGAGCCAGGGGCAGTTACGAGGACACTTCCATTTGTGTTCCAGGATTGGTTGATATCCACACAGAGGTTGATCTGGCAGTACACCTTGGACATATGATGATGAGAGAGATGTATGGTGGGATTCATGGGGATGCATTGAATTGCAGGGAGGAGACACACTTAGTGGAGCATGCATATTCCTCCCCCTTGCAGCACATAGTTCTGGGAGATCACCTTCACAGTAGCAACAACTATCTGAGTGATGATGGAGGGAGAGTGATTGACCAGATATTTGTGGAGTTATCTATTGTTGTATCTAATAGTTGGAGTTTAGATGATTATTCACCATGGGTGCTAGTGGATGAGTTTTTGGTCCAATCCTGGGGATTAACCAAAGCATATGATACTTTCCAATCCTACAGTCGGTTACAAATGTTTCTGTTAGCTTTTCCTGATACTTTCATCATTGACAACAACATAGGGGGAGATAGATAGTGGCAGGGGACATGGAGAGTTGGTAGGCCAAGACCACCTGACAGGAGTGTCTTTATTGCATACAACAGGATAGGGGTGGATCATCAGAGAAAGATAGTTGAGACCTTGGGCGTGATGGTGAGCATCTTAGGCCGTGGGATAGCAGATATCTCAGAGGGTGACACAGATTCAGATTCTCATTGGGATGAGGATGGAGGGATTCTGACATTTATCAGTGTGACACATGAGCAGTTAGTGAGGATTGGAAGTGATGAACTTCCAATTTTTCCATGGGATCCGGGATACCATTTGGTTAGTGGGTTATTTCATCTTATGATGGCCTAGGTTGCACCAAAGAGCAACATACTTCACTCTTGGATGGTTTTGAGAGGGATTGCAGGGACTTGTTCTATGTGGCGAGACATGTTCTCCCTATTGATACTCATGACCAAGTATGGAGGTGGTTGGAAAATGATGATTCCACAGAGATACCTTTACAAGTTCAACTTCTTGACAGCAAGCCCAGTTTTCACAAGTATTTCAGCATGAGGATCTAGGAGTGGGTGATCCAGTATGTATATTTTGAGAAGACAATCATGATAACAGTAGTGCAACATCCATGTGATTGTCCCTGTTAGAGGCTAGCATGGGACCCTGGGATTACAGGGCTGGGCATTTCCTTGACTGATGGAGATGAGTGGATCTTTCCAGGGGGAAGTCACTTTGACTTTCCAGTGAGCTTCAGTATTGGGGGGAGCACGTCACTTGCTGGTGATTCGTTGAGGTACTGTAGTACCTCACTATGGCAGCAGCATGTTCAGTTGGTGGAGGTCGTGTTGGGGTTGGTACGATCTTGGAGGACAGACTCATTTTGGGTTGAGACCGTCTGTTATTTGCAGGAGACTCATGGTATTGATATGTTACAAGACTATATTTCATGAGGCATTGCAGTTCACATTCTGATATGGAATCCAAGGATTGGAGTGCTTGATAGTTTCGCGTTTGATGGAGTTGAGTTTCGAGTAGAGTGGTTGCTCGGGGAGTTGACTGAGATTCTTTGGCCATTGATGATTCTAATCATCAAGAGCATGGGGGTGTCATGCGTGGTGAACACTTGGAGAGGCCACATCTTAAGGGGAGTCTACCTTGTGTCACATAGGTTGATATGGGACCCCGATATCATATGTAGTTGGATTCAGTTATTGCTTGAGGACAAGCAATATTTCGACATGGAGGATTGTAATGTCCCCATTCTGGGACATTATAACATATCAGAGTGTTATGCCTACCAGAGTAGCCAAATAGGGGTGACAGAGAGTTTGGGAGATATTGAGGGATTTTATTGGGACCGACTTGCATCGTTCATCATCAGGATCCATTCCGCACAACTTAGCTTTGGTTCCATTGCATTCCGACGATTTCCGTAATTTTGAGTTATTATGGGTCATATCTTAATTAAATTCACTAAGAAGATCATAATGGGCATGTTACTTGAAGAAACCTCTTAGTGTAATAGCTCATCGGAATTGGGAGGAAGAGAATTATAAGATAAGATGATGAGAAGTGACTTTTAGTCGTCGGAGAAGCCATCAGGATGAATGAATCACTTTTTAGCAGTAAAATGGTTAATTAATTAAGTGATTTAATCCAGGAATAAAAAAATAAAGTAAAAGTCACTCGGAGGGAAAAGGTCAACAACGAATTAGGGTTTTGGGAAGCTATAAAGGAAGGGTAAAGAAACCTAATTCATGATTATGTTGTGATTTGATTTTGAGATATTTGCAGAGGAGGAGGAAATCGACCCTCTTGTTGTTTTGTGGATTTCTGGAGGAAACCACCACCATTGATCGGTTTCGGTGTTGAGAGACACACCCTAGCCTATCATAGATACCATCCAGGTATTTCACCGTGCATTATAGTGTTCATTTCAGTGATTGCGCAACTCAGTCAGTGAGGGTGCAAGTGTTGAGAGAGTGTTTGTGTGGTCGCTTGTGACAGTTCAGATTTGGCCGATTCCTTCCGACCCATTAGAGATATAACCAGGGCGCACCTATTGAGCTAGATATTCTCAGTTTCCGATGGTGGAATCTTTTGAAAAGTGGAAAACATTCATTTAGGGCACACCTCTAGAGAAAGCACATTTGGGGTTCCAGGGGACATTACGGGACAGATCTGAGGAATCCCTTCCGACCCATTACAGAGGAGACCAGGACGATCGTTCTGAGCTATACATCGTCATATTTCATCGGTGGAATCACTAGGGTGCACTCATTGATCCCAGGAGGTGCACAAACCCCCAGGGGGTGAGATCTAGAGCTTCATATGTCGGATCTTCATTTCGAAAGTCATCAGGATCAGTATAGAGGCTAGGGCGCAACTTTTGAGATAGTTTCCAACTTGTTTCCATCGTTATACACACTTGCAAACATGATCTATGTCTGCCTCACTTAGTGTGTCCTTGGAGGCACAATGCCTAGGTTCACAACCCACACTGTCACTTTGACCGGAACCTCTTCCATCTAGGCTTACTCCTAGGGAAGCCAGAGAGGGCAGACCTTAGTTACTAGATGTGTTAAAGTTAGGCTCTAGGAGTTAATTTTAATTTCTTAAGGTTAGAGGGGATCTATCCTATCATGCACAAGCAGTAAATGCAAGATGCAAGAGTTAGCATGTAAAGCAAGCCCTTTCCCTAGGTCAACTAAGACTAGTGCCTAGAAATTGTGCAAGGGGTCAACTATGTTAAAGGGTTGTTCGTTACAATAGATTACAAATCACTTACAAGTTTACAAAAGAAATAACCCAAATAAAGAATATCATGTACAACAACTTACAATTAAAGAATGCTAGAATACAAATTATACAAAGCAAGCTAACCACGTTTTTACTTCTTATGTGTGCAGAAAAGCACCAAATAAGAGCATCAACACTTCATCATCATATTCAATAGATCATCATCAATATGTCATTAATATCAAGACATCAAGATCAACAAAAACTTAAGAAGATTTAGAAGACTCAAGCACAAATGTTGTTAGGATTATTGAAGATGATCCACACTCTTAGTTATTAAACCCCCAAGTAGTTTATTAGGTTTGGTCCAAGGTTTAACTATTAGGCTTTCTTAAGATTTATCAAATTTTAATTAGCTTTCACCAAAGCCTCCTCCTCCTATTGCCAAATAACTGTTGGATGCTCAAGATAGTATGGCAACGAGGCCAACCCTAGCAAAATCAGTCAGCCCAAAACAAGTGTACTTCCCGGAGAGGACACACACTTGGTGCGCCACGGGGTAGTCCCCTGCCACTACCCTCCATTGTTTTCCTCAAGCCCCATTTTAGATGGTGAATATGGTGGTCTAAGGTACCCTAAATAGTCTATTAAGTATATAAGTTGCTTAGGTAGACTTTTAGGTGATTATTAGAGTGTTTATAAGATTTTAAGGCACTTTTTAGATGCAATTTAGTGATATGGCCGAAACTTAAATGAGATTTTAAGTGTGTTGCCTTAGGCTTATGCAATTCAAGCATATCATCACATGTAAAGAAAATAAGATGGCTGAAAAATAAAGATATATGAGAATATCACATGCACAGTAAGAGCTTGCTATGAAATAAGAGCATTAGGGCAAGACCAACTTGCCTTCAAGAGGTAGAAAGAAAATTCAGTGTATTTTCCTACTTAACCATTCAACACATTTCAAGCCCAAACAAATGGCTTTCAATAGATATAGACAAATGACTAATGAACCAATTACTTGTTAAGCACTTTAAAGATGTTAAGCATTAAGATCTAAACCATGTGCAAAAGAAAGAGAATAAGCTTGAAAAGAAACTAAGCAAGATCTAGTTATGTTACTTAGGTGTTTCCCAATAGGCTTAAGATTAATATGTGGATCTAAAACATAAGAAAATTATATCATTTAACCAAAGATCACATCACATCATATCATATCAACACTTATCCTTGCCTATTGGGGTATTCCTCTCTCAACTAGGTAGGTGATTATTTAGGTTTTGCTTAGTTAGGTTAAGTTCCTTAAGATCTTAGCAATTAGGGAAAACCATTGAAGAGAAGGAAAAGAGATAAACTAAGCTAACAAACAACAAATCAAGCAAGCAATCAAGAGACTAATCTACCCCACATCTTAGGTTGAGAAGGTGCCCTTCACCTTCTAAACCTCACATCCTAGCTAGAGAGAAAGGAAAAAAGGCTAAAATTTAAAACCCTAGCTAGATCTACACTACCCAAGAGGCTTACACCAAGAGGAGGGTCGTACCACTTCCTCCTCCTAGAGTGCAAGCCAATAACAAGCAAAAGAAGAAGCAAGACATGCCAAAAAATGATGAAAAACAAGAGTTGGGTTGAGGGATAGCTACCGAACCCCTTGGAGGGCCCTTTAGTGTTGTGTGCTTGTCCTTTGGGCAGCCAATATCCTCTGAATCAGATGTGAAAACCTGCAAAACCAGCAAGCTTTGCTTGCTAGAATAGCTACACACAACCAAGAAAAATTAAGGAAAACCCTTGCCTTTTAGGGCAAGAACTTTCCAGAAGAACAAGAGAGATTGATATTAAATGACCTACTTAAATGACCTAAAAATGACCTACTTAAACATTGTATGCTAGCTGAAAATGAAATGTATGAGCAACAATATAGATGAAGAGTAATTGGGTTAGAGAAATGGAGTGTATGAGTGCTTCAAGAGACCCTTCTCCTTGAAGGAGTTCCCAATGAAACCCTAGAAGTATAAACCTACAAAACCTCTTCAAGTGATATGCATACAATAAACAATATGTTGATGCATGTAAATAAAATGACACTTCTATTCTATTCAACACATCAAGATAGATAAACCCATAAGCATACGCATTAGTAGATCCACTTAGATAACACTTTACCTAAGATCTAATGTTGCAACCACCCAAAAACATTATTACAATGTTACCTCTCAAGCATAAGAAAACCAAGCATACGCCTTGCTCCTCTAGTTATTCTCCAAAGTTTTTCCTTTATTGATATTACTCAAGAAAAATGGTCTTGGAGAGAAAATACTCCATAACCCTAGAGCATAG
>SNQJ01S0111511.1:7252-21859 GCA_010110895.2 Picea sitchensis | reverse complement strand
TACAGGTTGTTTGGCACAGGTTGGTGCATGGTTGATGCACTTGTTTATGGTACAGATTGATATCTGTTGAGGATTTTTGCCTCATCTCAGTTGGTGCTAAGGGTGTAAGCTGAGTCTTGAATTATAGAGCCGGTGCTCTTGTAGAATTGTACTCTATTCAATTGTTGCTGAAAAACCCCAAGGATTGCAGTCCGTAATAAAAAGAAAATTGTACATACATCTTTTGTTCTTTGTGTTCCTTGTGGTGATGACTTGTTGATGATATATTGCTGATATGTGTTGACATTTAACTGGTTATAAATGAAAACAATGAGTAACGAGTTAATGGTGATTGTTAACTAAGGATTTTTTGGAAAAAGAGCCCTACACTGTTCAACCCCCCCTCTCAGTGTAGTCGGTGTGTCCAACATAATACGCATGGGACAAAAATATGGCATGCTAAAAACATCAAAGTAAAGAGTGAATAAAGAACATAATGAAAATCATAACATATAAGAGTCATTGCTTATAGGTTGGGTAAAATAGTATACATACCGCCCCCATAATAACAATGTATGTATATATTCAATTCAAATTGTAATCAATCATTAACTCTTCCCCTGCAACTATTGATTTTATTGCACATACGAATGCACAATTTCCTTCATGCCCCTCAAATATGTAATTGGGTTTCTTATTTTTGGTCGCGGGTCATGTACTATGTATAAAACCTGCAATATTCCCTGCTTCTTTTGGCCTTCTGTCAATACAAATAGTTTCTCATTTATTTTGATCATTGTCTTTTAGTTGTATATAATTGTAGCCACACCATATCTTCACATAATTTTTCTATATTGGACTAGTCGTATCCAATATTTGTAGATATAACAGGATATGAAATACTACATCAATTCAGTTAATCCGTCGTAACAGACCTTTATTCCATCCACGGAAAATAACCCCAAACCATGTAATGACGATGGAGCAATCCATTATATCCTTTCGTTTACACAAAAGTCAATGATTATTTCAGGAAGATCCTTGGGTACCCATCATTTCACTATATGTTTGTACCGCAAGGGCACCTTGATGTCATCTATGCTCTCATCATCATAAGACCATGCCCCCCCCTTTAGCAAGAAAGAATTCCATGTGTCTATGATTTTTTCTTCTGATGTTCTCACCTCTAGTTTATCTCCGCATGTTAGACCTACTAGATGTCTCACTTTCCTCTATTGAATTTCCCTCACTCGATGAAGATAGATATGACAAATACCTGTTTTCGTGTACGTCCTGTAACACCATCAAATGAGAGAAACAACCGACCAGTGTATGCACCGATACTTTTTGATATCCATGGACTTTGTTCACTTTTATTTTAGTTGTTTGTAGCTCAGGAAATATTGATATAGAAATGACCTCACGAAATGGAGCACTTGAAACACATCATGCATATCACACAATGTATTCAACACTAGTTTTTGATGTCCATGGACTTTGTTCACTTTTCTTTTAGTTTTCTGTATCTTAGGAAATATTGATATAGAAATGATCTCATGAAATGGAGCACTTGAAACACATCATGAATATCATACATTGTCCTTTCTCTTAATATATAGGAGTAGATAGAGAAACAATAGTTCATCAATTTAAGATTACAATTATTGGATGTAAGAAACCTTAACATCATTTCATACTAGTGTAATTGAAACATCGTTATCCACTACAATTTAGATTTGATTCCTAATTTGAATGTGTGACTCTAGTAGCCAAATGAGGTTACCCTTATTTTTTGTAAGATGGAATTCAAAACCATGCTATAATTCTATGTTACTCATTTCCTTGTCTAAAATTCCATATAGTAATTTTATGGACTTCACAAATGCACACCAAGCCTTTAATATGATTACAAAGTAGATTCTTTGGAAAAGGAACATAATGCAAAAGTATATAGTTCCAAGGATGTTCCTGGATTGGATCTAAAGAGATAGGAAAAACATAAAAACTGCATCCTATCATTGGAAGGCATTGGAATTTCCTTTCCCTCTGATTTAGTAATTAGTTGGCTTGGGAAGTTGATAACATCACATAGGTTAGTTTAGGAGCTGATGACATAATGGAATCCAATTGAAGTATACTGGTTGTGGGTAGTTCAAACAACCCATAATAGCTACACCATAAGTTGTTATAGTGTGTACTATGCCCATGTATTGAGCTTATGTAAACATCCTATAACTTAATTTAGCATCGTACGTGGAAAGATCTATAAGGAAAATACTTATATACCAACGTTGGGTAGGAAGGCAATGACTATCATTGGTTTCACGAGTCTTACAATTTCTTTGATTGGTATACTTACATGTGGACACAACACTGAGATTTTTGGCCACATCATCATTTCCTTTCTAGATATGGGTTCAAACTTCTATATGAACTCATTATCTAAATGTGTCAAGGATATCAAAGGGCCAATGGTGGATTGGTATGGAGATTTTTTGTACAATAGAATAACATCAAACTATCCATTACATGATTCTCTATTACAAACTAAATCTTATGAAAAATGTTTTCTCTATAAGAAAGATGATATGCAAGCACCTGAGATACATGTTGATAATACAAACTCTTATATCAAATAGAAAATTCCAACCTATATTGTTATTGTAAATATATAATTTTGTAGACAATAACAAAAATCAATATGTGTTGGATTTTTATCTATTCTAACAACAAGGAGGATGTTTGAAATTGTTGAAGTTGGTTTCCTCTTGGTTGAACACACAAATGAAGACATATATGGAGGTTATCTACTCAAATAAAGTGGTAATATATATTTTACACTACCATAGATGATGGAAACTAATAGGACATGTGAGAACCACAATTCCTTCATCCCATATCAAATTGATGATTTTTTGTTGTCTTTAAGAGCTTTATGGATCAACACCCATTGAATGGTAACTCCAAGATAACTAGTATCAAAGAATGTTAAATCTTCAAATTGCAACTCATTGATGGCACACCAATGCTGCAATATAAAGCCTTGATTTGGAAAAACAAAGATAGAAAAACTATTAGTTTTATGACTCATCATCATTTAGGATTTATTTCAAATGTTGGCATGCAATTTTTTGTTGAGGGATTCTCTCAAACAGTTGGAAATCAAATAGTTTAGGTATCCATTCACACACTTGGTGTGAAACATAAACTTTAGGAATTTTTTCAAACTTTGGTCCAACTCAAATTAAATACAATAACCAAGAATCGTTAATGACTGTGTTTAAATCACCAACAAACATAGGGCATTTGGCAATCCAATTGAAGTAGAATGGTTGTGGGTAGTTCAAAAAACCCGTAATAACTACACCATAAGTTGTCATAGTGTGTACTATGCCCATGTATTGAGCTCATCTAACCATCCTATAACTTAATTTTGCATCGTGCATGACAAGATGAACAAGATGAACAAGGGAAATACTTATATGCCAATGTTGGGTAGGAAGGCAATGGCTATCATTGGTTTCATGAGTCTTACAATTTCTTTGATTGCTATACTTACACGTGGACACAACATTGGGATTTTTGGCCACATCATCCTTTCCTTTCTAGAGATGGGTTCAAACTTCTCTATGAACTCATTATCTAAATGCCTCAAGGATATCAAAGGGCCAATGGTGGATTTGTATGGGGATTGGTGTGTCTTTATGCATGCAAGGATTACTTACCCTATTTTCGTTTAGAAGGGAATACCTTCATTTGAAATTGAGGGTGTTAAGTGTATCCAAACTGCCTTTATTTTCTAGTGATAGTATATTTTGAGATTCACATAAGGTAAGATGCCATAAATCATTTGATACACTACATATCATGGCAACACACGATTGCTGATAGTTAGATTCTGTTTACTGATTTCACACAAATTGAATTGTAACAGTGAAGCACATCCTCCTTGATATAACCATCACTTGCTCTGTATCTTATGAGAGGAACACCACAAATGTTCAGATCTTGGTCTATCATAAGGATACAACCTACAAACTCATCTTATAACAACACTACAACATATTTTATGACCATATTTGTAGTACGAGGGTTTTAGATATCTTTTGGCAGTGAAAGATATCAAATAGAAAAACTTTCAAGAATCTAGATTAGCTTTGACACAAGATTCAACTAAATGTTTGTGTTCCAAGGTTGTTAGGGTAACAATGAAATTCAAATTTAAATGTTATTCTGGAATGAACAAATTTTATTTCATTGTACACAACAAATAACTAAAATCTCGACTATCAAGAGATGGCCATACTCATTTTTTTCCTTAGAAAAATTCGTAGTTTCATTAAGTAGAGAAAAAATTACATTCATCAGTATATACTAGCTATGAGAAAAATAGCCAAGTATATATTAACTTGTAATGGAAACACTTCCAATACTGAATTTTCAATAAAATACATCTTTGTCATACCACCATTATCCTCCTTATCATTTAACATCAACATATCAAAACTGCCTCATAGCCTATACAATAGTTGTAAACATAAATCACTGATAACTAGACTATTATGCTGCCTGTACATATACAAAAAAAAAATCAAGTAGTTTTATGCTTTGGGTCTCTGATAACCAGATTATATCTTAAAAATGTCCATCATGGAATGACCTGTGATAGTAGTCAAAGCTTCCCTCTACTGACTGTTCTTCAATATGCCATCGAACATAGTCTAGATGCAAGGCTTATTTGGAAAGCCTATCATCCAACTGGTTCCATTACCTATATATATGAGAGAAAGATACATAGTCAAAAGCAGTAATAATCCTCATAACTTCCTCAAAAATTGACACAAGATGATAAATGTGAAATATTTGTACTCTGTTCACCCAGTTGATGATTAGTAAGGAATCCCCGAAAACTTGTAAAGTTTTGCACCCCTTTTCCACAACAAACAATAATAAAAGTTTTAATGCCATAATATCATACTAGTTATTTGAACCGACTCACAAACCATACTTGATAAGAAAAAAATGTGAAGTGGTAATGTAAATACATCCACCCCCCCACACAGTAACTGATCTCCCGAGGCTGCCCCATTGAAAAAATCCAACGACCTTTCCTTATCTATAACTTCCTCCTGAATAAACCGAATATTTCCATCTCCCACCCTTCCCAAGGATTTAAAATATTAAAAAATTCCAAGACAAGTAGTTTCCACTTGAGAGGGAGAGTGGACCTCATCCCGAAAAATTGAAGTGTTCTGTGCCATCCAGATCCCCCAGGCGAGAATGAAGGGGAAATCCTTGTTTTCCTGATGGTCCCTCGTCAATAACCAATATTTCAAGGCATATTCAAAGGAAAATCCCTGCCAGCAACCAAGCGAATTGAGCAGTTTGTAATATTCTTCCCAAACTGATAAAGAGAAGGGACAACACATAAAAATATGGTCGACAATCTCAGCCTGTTCTTTATATAGCGAACACTAACCTAGACCATTGAATTTTTTCTTCAGAAGATTGTCACACATTAGGAGTTTTTTCTCCAAGATAAAGTTTCCCTTTAGCAGGACACTGCTTCCAAAGTTTCTTCCACCACCAAGAAAATTCTTGCTCAAAAATTTCTACACTAAGCTGAACATAACTTTCTTTTGGAGTGTAAGCCCCACCCGCATC
Source organism: Picea sitchensis (assembly GCA_010110895.2). Classification (NCBI taxonomy): domain Eukaryota; kingdom Viridiplantae; phylum Streptophyta; class Pinopsida; order Pinales; family Pinaceae; genus Picea; species Picea sitchensis. Next base: position 16,216 of record SNQJ01S0111511.1, on the reverse strand, counting down.
CCCATCCCAAAGAATTTCATCCTCCTGATCCATCAAACAAATATTTTCTCTCCGAAGTGCCTGAATGTACCTGTCCCAAAGAAAAAGGTCTTCCCCATCAAGACAAAAAATTCTCCCACTTTTCTAGCCTTGATTCTAGATATTTGTAGAGGTTGAGTCCCCGACTTGAGATAAATAGAAGTAACCCCCTTGCTCCAACTGAGAACGTAAGTCTACGCTGAGTAAGTGTTCTCAATTTCATCCTTCCCACGGGTCCAATCCAATCCTAACCAAGTGTCTAGATCCAATTATCCAAGCTAAACCATTCCCCACCACCTCAAAATCCTTTAAAACTGCTTTCCAAATAACATAAATTCTGAACATTTGAAGAACGATATTCCTAATCCACCCAAGTATTGAAAGATGAGCCACATATTTCTGATAAACAACTTTAGTCCATATATTTTGGGTATTTATCAATCTCCATGAGCATTTTGCTGCAAGTGCTTTGGAGAACAAAAAAATATTTTTAAGTCCCTAGCCCCCAAGGGCCTTTGGCATCACAATTTTCTCCCACCGTACCCAAGGAACCACCTACTTATCCTTATTTCCCATCCATAAGTAAGAGAAATAAAGTTTCCTTGCTTTTTCTAGAATACCCTTTGGAATCCAAGATAAGGACATCCAATAAACTGGGATAGCCTCTAGTATCGACTTGATCAAAACTAATCTCCCATCCCTTGAAAACCATTTGTAGCTCCACCCCTTTAGTCTTTTTTCCAACTTTTCTATAAGCCACATCTAGTCTGTCTTTCGATAATCATTGGGTTTTAAGTGAAAATTGAGATATTTCAAACCTTCGTCTAGTCCCATAACCTGGTAAGGGAGTTGTGACAAAAAATATTGTATGACTTCTTCCTCCACAAAAGCAAAGAGAATACTGGATTTCTGAGCATTAATCAACATACCAGTTTCTTTTTTAAACAAAGTGATCCCCTCAAATAAAATGCCATCTCCTCTCTTCGTACCATCACAAAATATTAGGATATAATCGACAAATAGTAAATGAGTGATGTACATACCATGGGAGATTTTGATACCTTTAAATCTACCGGATTTCTTTGCCATTGCCAGAAAATGACTAAGTGCTTCCGCCACTAAGAAAAAAAGTTAGGGTGACAAAGGGAATGCCTGTCGCAATCCTCTTTCGGCTAGGAAAAAAGAAGAGGTTAAACCATTGATGATAATAGAGAAAGATAATGAAGACATACAACCCATCACACAATTGGTAAACTCCAACCCAAAGCCAAGATGAATCATAAGCATTCTTAAATACAACCAATTTACCTGATCGTAAGCTTTGGATAGATCAATTTTCACAACAAATCCCCTGAGTTTCTTAGTTTTTATGCTGTGTAGTCCTTCTTAGGATACTCCAATAGCCTCATGTATTTTCCTACCTTCCAAAAATCCAAACTGTTCAATGGGGATATTTTTGGATGGAATAACCTTTAACCTTCTACTGACAACCTTTGAAATAATCTTATAAAGACAATTGCATAACGATATTGGTCGAAAGTCGTCAAAGGAAGAGGGATTTTATGAATTAGGTATGAGTGAAATAAATGTAGAGTTCAAAGGGTTATGAATATAGCCATTTAACCTTGATTCATTGACCACCTTCAGAACATCAGGACCATTTAGATAAAAAACCCAGCCATCAGGACCTAGGATTTTCCTTTTTTGAAAAGACTGGAGAACTTCGAATAATTCCTTTTCAGAAACTGTTGCCATTAATATCCCATTGTCTTCCTCCTCCATAAACCAAGGGAATAACTGATCAACCCATACAATTTCATCAATGGATGACCCCTTCTTGGCCTTGAATAAGGAACTAAAATGTTCAATACCCAGTGTGGCCAAGCCTTCAAAATAAGTAACCACCTCGCCTTCCCTCTTCCTTATCCCCCAGATAGTATTAGCCAATTTCATGCCTTTGGAATATGGTTGAAATTTTTTGGTATTTTCATCACCACAAGAGAGCCAAATCACATGAATCTTTAGTCTCCACAAAGCTTCTTTTTCCTCCAGTAAAACCCCGCGTATTTTCTCCAAACGAACCAGATTCTCCTTTTCATCAAGGGTTAAGAACCCTTACCCTTCATATTATTGAATCTCCAAGAGAGATAATTCGATGTGTCTCTGTTCCTGTTCCTCCTTGATATTTTTCTCCCGAGCCCAAGAAATAGTAGCTTGTTTTAACCTTTTAAGATTCCCCACAAATTGTAAAGCAACACATTTCTGATTAACAATGGATATTGAAGACCATAGGCCCCTGACTAATGCCTGATAAGATGAATCCAAAATCCATCCTTCAAAGAATTTAAAAGGGCTCGATGCTCTTCTACTTCTACCCCTTAACTCCAACAAATTGAATTATGGTAAGAATCTCCCCCACAAGAAACCCACTGTGTTAAGGTCCTAACCCGCACGTAGGTAGATCAATGTATTCGAATGTAATAAAGGTCAATATTAATAAGACCTTTCAATAAAATAGAATAAGGTGGATGTAAGAAGACCTAATAGAAGCTTCCGCTTCTAGAAGGATCTTCCTCTAGATGCTTCTTTTTAGTATANCTAGGGTTTGGACTATCTGATTAGCTCTTTTTGATGCATTATCCTTAAAGGTGCGCTACCCTTTGTTTGGCTATCTAGCCTAGGGTTTGCTTCTGGAGTGATTTTCTGTCAAGGTTAAGGTGCTCGGAGGGTGGCTTCAGCCTATGGTTGGGTGACAAGGGTATTGTCAATGGTAAAACGAGCACATATCTTTTATATTCTAACACTGTGATGGTATTCCAAATTGCCCTCTACTGTTTGTTCATTTATATGCCACCGACCATAGTCTATTTGCGAGGCTTCTTTGGAAATCCTATTAGCCAATTGGTTCCATTCCCTGTATATATGAGAGAAAGATATAGAGTCAAAAGTAGTAATAATCCTCATAACTTCCTCAAAAATTGGCACAAGACGAGAAATGTGACATCTTTGTACTCTATTCACCCAGTTGATGATAAGTAAGGAATCCTCGAAAACCTACAAAGTTTTGCACCCCTTTTCCACAACAAATAATAATAAAAGTTTTAATGCCATAATCTTAGAATAGTTATTTGAACCGGCTCCCAAACCAGACTTGAGAAGAAAAAAATGTGAAGTGGAAATGTATAGACATCCACCCCCCACACAGTAACTGATCTCCCGAGGATGCCCCATCAAGAAAATCCCACGGTCGTTCCTTATCTATAGCTTCCTTCTATATAACCCGAAGATTTCCAACTCCCACCCTTCCCAAGGATTTAAAATGTTCAAATATGCCAAGACAAGTAATTCCCACTCGAGAGGGCGATTGGAGCTCATCCCTAAAAATCGAAGAGTTTCAGGCCATGAAAATCCCCCAGGAAAAAAGGAAGGGGAAAGCATTCTTTTCCCGATGTTCCCTCGACAGTAACCAATCTTTCAAGGCATCTTCAAAGGAAAAACCCTGCCAACGACCAAGAGAAAAGAACAGTTTGTAAGATTCTTCCCAAATAGATAAAGAGAAAGGACAATGCATAAAAAGATGGTCTACAGTATCAACATGTTCTTTATAGAGCGAACATCAACCTAGACCATTGAATTGTCGCTTCTGAAGATTGTCCCACGTTAGAAGTTTATTCTCCAATATAGACCACACCAGAAGTTTTCCTTTAGCAGGACATTGTTGCTTCCAAAGTTTCCTCCACCACCAAGAAGCTTCTCGCTGAAATAATTCAACACCAAGCTGAACATAATGTGCTTTTGGAGTGTAAGACCCACCCGAGTTCCCATCCCAAATAAGTTCATCCTACTGATCCGTCAAATGAATATTTGCTCTCCGAAGTGCCCAGATGTACCTATCCCAAAGTAAAATGTCTTCCCCATCAAGATCCAACATTCTCCCACTTTTCTAGTCTTGATTCCAGATATTTGTAGAGGTTGGGTCCCCAACTTGTGCCAAATAGAAATAACCCCCTTGCTCCAATCGGGAACGTAAGTCTGCATTGAGTAAGTGTTCTTGATTACAACCCACCCATGGGTCCAATCCAAGCCTAAAAAAGTGTCCAGATTCAACTCTCCAAGATAAACCATTCCCCACCACCTCAAATCCTTTAAAACTGCTTTCCAAATAACAAAAATTCCTGATATTTGATGATCTGGATTCCTAATCCACTCAAGTATTGAAAGAGGAGCCACATATTTCTGATAAACAACTTTAGTCCATAGATTTTGGGTATTTATCAATCTCCACACACATTTTGTTGCAAGTTCTTTGGAGAACAAAAATATATTTTTAAGTCCCCAGCCCCCGAGAGATTTTGGCATTGCAATTTTCTCCCACTGAACCCAAGGAACCACCTGCTTATCCTTATTTCCCCTCCAAAGGTAAGAGAAAGACAATTTTCTTGCTTTTTCCAGAATACCCTTTGGAATCCAAGACAAGGACATCCAATAAACTGGGATAGCCTCCAGTGCCGACTTGATCAATACTAATCTCCTAGCCCTTGACAACCATTTGTAGCTCCACCACTTTAGTCTTTTTTCTAACTTTGCTACAAGCCACATCCAGTTTGTATTTCGGTAATCATTGGGTTTTAAGTGGAAACCGAGATATTTCAAACCTTCGTCCAGCCCCAGAATTGGGTAAGGGAGTTGTGACAAAAAATGTTGTATGACTTCTTCCTCAACAGAAGCAAATAGAATACTGGATTTCTGAGCATTAATCAACATACCAGTTGATTTTTAAAACAAAGTGAGCCCCTCGAATAAAATGTCAGATTCTCTCTTCGTACCATCACAAAAAATTAAGATAACATAAAAAAATAGTAAATGAGTGATGTACATACCATGGTATATTTTTATACCTTTGAATCTACCAAAGTTCTTTTCCACTACCAAAAAACGACTAAGTCCTTCCGCCACTAAGAGAAATAGTAAGGGTGACAAAGGGAAACCCTGTCGCAATCCTCTTTCGTCTTGAAAAAAAGAAGAGACTAACCCATTGATGAGAATAGAGAATGATACTGAAGACATACACCCCATCACTCAATTGGTAGAATCTAACCCAAACCCAAGATGAATCATAAGCATTCTTAAATACAACCAATTTACCTGATCGTAAGCTTTGGATAGATCAATTTTCACAACAACTCCCCTAAGTTTCTTAGTTTTTACGTTGTGTAGTCCTTCTTGGGATACACTAATAACCTCAAGTATTTTTCTACCTTCCAAAAAACCGAACTGCTCACTGGAGATATTTTTGGACAAAATAACCTTTAACCTTCTACTGATAACCTTTGAAATAATCTTATAAAGACAATTGCATAACGAGATAGGTCAAAAGTCATCAAAGGAGGAGGGATTGTCTGAATTTGGTATGAGTACAATAAACATAGAGTTCAAAGGCTTATGTATATAACCATTCAACCTTGATTCCTTGACCACCTTCATAACATCAAGACCAATCAGATAAAAAAAACCCAAATAAAACTCAATAGGCCAGCCATCAGGCCCCAAGATTTTCCCTTTTTGAAAAGAGTGGACAACTTCCAATAATTCATTTTCAGAAATTGTTGCCATTAGTATCCCATTGTCTGCCTCCTCCACAAACCAAGGGAATAACCGAGCAACCTGCACAATTTCTTCAATGGATGACCCCTCCTGGGCCTTGTATAAGGCAGTAAAGTGTTCAATACCCAACATAGCCAAGCCTTCAAAAGAAGTAACCACCTCACATTCCCTCTTCCTAAGTCCCCAGATAGTATTAGCCAATTTAGTATGACTCTTTAGTCTCCATAAATCTTCTTTTTCCTCCGGTAAAACCTTGCGTCTTTTCTCCAAGCCAACTAGATTCTCCTTTTCACCAAGAGATAAGAACCCCTGCCCTTCACCTTCTTGAATCTCCAAGAGAGATAATTCGATGTGTCTCAGTTCATGTTCCTCCTTGATCTTTTTCTCCTGAGCCCACGAAATAGTAGCTTCTTTTAACCTTTTAAGATTCCCCACAAATTGTACAGCTAGAGGGATCTGATTATCAGTGGAGATTGAAGACCATAGGCCCCTGACTAAAGCTTGATAATATGGATATGAAATATGAAATACATACTTCAAAGAATTTAAAAGGGCTCGGTTCTCTTCTACTTCTACCCCTTAACTCAAGCATAATCGGATTATGTTCAGACCCCCCCCCACAAGTAACCCACCATCTAACCAATTCTAAAGATTCCAAAAAATCCTCCAACAATAAAAACCTGTCCAAACACTTTGCCACCCTATCCTCACCAACCCTTCTATTACACCAAGTTGGATTCAGTTTTAGGGGCTCAACATCAATTAACCCAAGCTAGTCCAAAACGTTTTGAAAAAAGTTGGTTAAAGAAACTGGGATAGCGCGCGGTCCCAAAACCTCAGCAACCCCCAAATAGAAATTTAAATCCCATCCAAGAATAATCTCCTTTCCCCTAATACAGGAGCAACCAACTAAAGAGTTCCAGTAGTATCTTGGTAAGGCCCATATACATTGATAATAGTCACATTATGCCCCATTCCAAAGGAGAAAAAAGTCAGAGCAATCCCCTAATCAAATCCCCAAACACTTTAAAAGTTACAGGTCTTCTTGAGCCACCCAATAGCCAACCCCTGTGAACGCCCCCTGGCATCCACCGCTGCAAACATCAATCTTGGAAACAAAGACTCAAGAACCTTCACCACTATTTCACTAACCCCTAATGTTTCTTGTAATAGAATAACATCCAGTGAGTTCAAATCCACTAACCTCCGCAAAGATGACTTTTTAGATGGGTTCGCCAACCCACGACAGTTGAAAGATAATATTTTCATGAGGTAACCTCCCTAAGGGTTTGCTTTTCTCTAAGTGCCCATTCAATGGAGGACCGCCGACTCGAATCCAAATCGATCCTGGCCCTATCTTGAGCCAAGAAGAGATGCAATTTTCAACCCCTACCTTTACCAGAAAGAGAAATACGAGGGAAAGTTCCCAGACCGTGCCCTCCCAATCCCAAATCATCGTCCCCCTTAGGGTCCCCCTTGACAACTGACCTATTTCTAAGATGGTAACGTACCCTGCTATTGTTTGAAGAGTAATTTGTAGAGGCTGAGGGTGTGAAATACTGGGAAAGAAGGGAGGTAGTGGAGACCTCAGCTGAAAGAGAAGGGGAAGATGGACAAGAGGATATGCTATGAATATTAGGTGCGGAGACCCCTACTGCCTTAGAAGTAAATAGATCAATTAAATACGGGTCCATATTAGGAGAGGAGTCCCCCACCACTGAAGGGCTCATAAAAGGTGTGACCAAAGACATGGGGAAAACCAACCCATTGGAAGCCAAGGGACAAGTAAGAGAAACCAGAATCACAGTTAAAAGGCCCTTCAAACTTCGAAGAAAAAGGGAACCCGCATTACCCAAAACCCCATCCACCAACCCATCATCAGAAAGTTAATAAAGAACTAATGGAGAGACACCCAAAGAAGACTTACCTAAGAAATCTTGCTCCCGATGTAGAGTTGTCATTGTAGGGAAAGGAGGCTTTGTCCCATCCACCGAAGAAGGAACTGAGCAAATTGCCGAAGTGTTTGGAGGAAAAACTGGAGAAACCTTGCCCGAAGGAGAGTCCCTTGCCTCCACCTTGTGTTCACCATCGCCCAACTGCACCTCCAGAGACGACCCCGAGGGTGAATTTGGTGACACATATCCTTTAGTGAAATGAAAATTTCCTTTGAAGGGTAGAGGACACTCTATGATCCCGTGACCATAAGCATGTCACCTGCGACTTCTGAAGGGTATTCCCTCATAATCCAAAATCTGGACAAAGGTTCCCACCGTCAATTCAATAGTTAACTCTTGAAGGAGACCTGGGCGTAAATTTAGCCGCACCAAAATCCGCACCACTGACATAAGACCTATATCTTCGAAAGACATATCCACTTCTATATAACTTCCCAACATATTACCAATTGTAGAAAACCTAGAAAAATTCCAGAACTGCATTGGAAAACCCGACAACCTAACCCAAATAGTTTCCTCATCAATCCTCTCCTTCTTTGCATCAAAAGTAGGAGTCCACCTTTTAAGAACAATGGGCGTTTCAACCATACTCCACACCTTCAATAGGACCCAATTTACATCCTCCCTGGAAGAAAAAATGAAAGCAAACCAACCCTGCGACAATAAACGAATGAGTGGCATCTTTGTGATGTCTTTGAGCCAGTTTTTGGTTATCCACTCCTTCAGAAAATCCATACCCAATTTTTTTACCCTAACATGACCGACCACCACCAACTCAGATAAATCGACCACTCTGTCCATATCGATGTATTCCCCAAAAACCATCCACTCAGAGCACTTCCTGTCTCACGCGCAACGAATACCCCGATTTGATACAATGAACTTCAAGACGTTTTTGTTGATCTCAAAGACTTGAGATTGAAGTGTATTCAATACATCGCAAAGACGCTTAGGATCCTTCAATTGGAGATAGAAATGGTCTAAGTTCTTAGAAGTTAAGAGACGAAACCTATTAAATACATCACCCGTTAGTCCAGTTAAGTAACCCCCTTCAATATCAGCTAAAGTTGAAGGTACATCTACCTTAGATCTCCAAGGTACCCTTTGTAGAAGTTGAAAAATGACCCCCGACACCCTTTTGTCCCTTTACATGTCATTCGGACCTATGAGGATCTCGTGAGGGGTTTTCCACTCTATTTTCCAACACATTACCCACCCCACCATGTTCTACAAAACCTGCAGATAAACCCCCAGCCTCCCCCTAATCGCCCAAAGAGTTATCGACGTCCATTAAAGTAGATGACGAGAAATCCAATTGTATGCTGAAACCCAATGATTCTTTTGGAATAGACCCCCAATTTCCGTCCTTGTCTAGATTACCAAGAAT
>SNQJ01S0111510.1:69282-80103 GCA_010110895.2 Picea sitchensis | reverse complement strand
CCTTGCGTAATTCAAAAGTCCCTAGGAAGCTAGCATGTGGACATGTGGGTCCGTTACTATTCCTTTAACTCCCTATTGTGATTTAATCTAAGAAAAGCTTTGAAACTATCCTAGATTGTGATCATGTGGGAATGTATGGGCCCATTACAAAACCTTTAAACTTCCCTAGTGATTTAATCTAAGAATGTAACTTTCAACACTATCCTATCTTTGCAGCATGTGGGTATGTATGGGCCCGTTACAATCTTAATATGTGTTTGGAAAATAAAATAAGAGGAGTCCCAAGAAGGGTTGTTTTCCTCTCCTAAAGGTTTTAATCTTCTTAAGGGAGATGAAATTGTCTCACAATATTTTTTTGTTTCTCAAGGTCACTTGGAGGCGCAAGAGAAGAGCATACTAAGCGATTGTTATCCAACTTCTAGTCCCAATGCAAGTTAGATGTGATTACAAATGATTTCCAACTTATATTTTTAGTCAAAACAAGCCATCCATGTGGCGAAAATGAAAGAAAAAGAGGAAATAATGATTTTAAACCCTCTAAATGCCTATGTGTTTTGACTAATCCCTTTATATGAAGAGGGGACTAAGTGTGGTGCATATTTAAAACATGCATGAAATCACTTTTAAGAAGGCTAAGGGCCTTCCCCAAATCTCAAAAAACCTTACAATGTGTATTTTTTTCATAGGTGCGCGGGTCTCAATGGAGACAGAGGCGCACTGAGCGGTTGTGCGCAGACCGAAACGAGCTTGTGGGCACAGGTGCATAGAACAGAGTTGTGACTTAGGTGCATGTGCACACGATGTGCGTCTGTGGGCCAAAAACCCGTGCACAGATGACACATGGTCGTGAATGAAAATTCCATATGGAATTCTCCCAATTCAACTTGGAATTGGATGTTTAGCAGATCGGCTTGGGTCGGTTAATGCACCTGCAAGTTAAATAAACCAAAAGAAGAGCTATAAAAACCCAAATGGGGTAGGAAATTGATACCTTTCCCCAGTGGAGTCGCCAATATGTTGCGCCTCTTTCGTCACCTTAGTGAGCAAAATAACGGTGCTTGCAAGCTTAGTTGGGTTTGCTAAGCAGGACAACTGTAAGGAAAAGGGTTAGAGAAAGAAATATAAAAGAACAACTAAGAAATAAACTAAGAAATAAAATAACAACTAAACTAATGAACATAGGGACATAAGGACAAAAGAAACAATAAGACCCATGTCACCAATGGTAAGGTTGATATTAGTGAAAGAAAACACCAAGAAGAAAGAGGACTATGAGTCCCTTCTTCCTCCAAGGGAGGGCTCTTGGACCCCCAAAAATAAGCTCTTCTTACAACTTTTAAAATGAAAATGGTGAAAGAATTCTTTGCTAATCCACTCAAGGGGTGAGATGGATTGCCCAATGCAATGATGCTAGTATACTCTTGATGAGAATAGAAGATTCCTCAAGAGAATAGTGGCAGCATAACTTTGCTATTGAATTCCTTGAAAAATGAAGTGCACCCATGGCCTTTTTATAGTACCTCTTTGAGGTATTGTGCAACCAACTTGTAGTGTGTAAAGAGGCTAATTAGGGCATTTTTAGGTCTTTGACCAGTCACCCAGTCGAATCCAGTCCAGATTTGAGTGTCAAATCAACTTGAAAGTTGAACCATAAGTTAGTGGGAGGTCGACCACTCTCATAAATGCGTTGTTCTCACATTTGTGCAGCTTTTTGCGACCACAGTCATGCATCAGCCGCATGTGTGCTTTTCCTGCGTTTTTGTTTTGCGCATGTGCGCACGCGCCCTGTGTAGTCATAGCGCACTTTAATTTTGTCACTGGTTGTATAGTTTTTGACCCTTTGGAAATGCTTTTGTGGTAATTTTGGTCCATGGGTGAACTCATAACTGTTTGGCGATGCAGAATTCTTGTAACCATTTGCGAATGAAATTCGAGTGATTTCAACCACATTGGGACACATGAGAGTAGCATTGGGAACATAAGAGGACATGTGGCACATAGTTAGAGGAGTGGAATAACATGTTGGAGGAGGGACATTGATACTAAGGAGAATCATGCTTAGAGGGAATTTCACTTTGGGGGTTGGATAAACCCTAGTTTGGTAAATGTACATCCTTGTATTGTAGAGTACTCCATGTGGGGTTGCCTTGTTGGATACTTGTATGGAATTATGTCCTTATTTTTTGTTAGGATCCCTCACATATTGTATATATGATGGAGGATAGTTCTCTTGTATTTATCATTCATCATTAGACTCTTTTGTTAGTACTTTCATAGTGACATGGTTCATGAAGAAACCCTAGATGAGGACATGGTGAGAGAAAGATGTCTTGCAGGTTCATGGAGAGATGGCTCCTGTGTGATGTTAAGGTTTTCCCTTATGAGTCTATGGTTAGTGCTATACATGTAAACCCTAGAGAAGAACATGATGTTGGATACGATGATGGATCCTATGGATCCTATTGTAGATATAGGGTTTCTACCCTACTAGATAACTTGGAGAGTGGAGATAACTCCTTGGATGATTGTGGAGTCTTATTCTTGTGGGATACAGGGCTAGGGAAAAGGTCATGGATAGATTATTTTTATGGTTCTTCAGATTGGTGTGAATTCCTTCATGGAATAAGACTCATTTATTGTATCCATGATGTTCCATGGAGGTATGGGTGTTTGTGTTCAAGCTAGAGTTTAAGACCTAGAATTTGAGGATTCAAACCCTAGAATGTACATGTAGATTTGGAGGATAGAACTAGAGTTTTCTTGTCATGTACTTGTGTGATGAAACATGGCTAGGGTTTGTAAACCATAAGAAAGACAAGAATGCCAACAATGGATAACTATGTGATACAAAATTGATGTTGCAGCCAATGCAGACTTGCAAACATTAATGCTTTCTAGTTATGGATCTTAGGTGGTAGATTGGGTTTTCATGGTTACCCTAGATAGGATATTCGATTGATTGAATATTGTACCATCTTGTGACAATTTGTGAGTATGTACATGAACTTCATTTCTTCTATTTTATATCTGAAATTTGTAGCTGTCCAAAATTGTGTAATTGCAGATTTGATTTTTATCTTGCATTATCTTTTTGTTTGGATAATTTATAGAACTTTTATTCATGATAATTTGAAATAACATACATCTAAAATTGTTAAGTGATTTAACAAATATCTAGAATATAAGAAAGGATATTTATTATTGTAAATAAAGTGATCTCTAATTTGGTATATGCTTGGAAAAGTTGGCCCTTAGGGTTGAAACTTGTTGGCACATTGTATCTTTTCTCTTGGGCGTCCTAGCATGTGGGGTTGAAGTGAAGTGAAATACTGTCCATTGGGCACACATCTATAGAAACATAGATTTGTTTAAAGACAATGGATAAAACACTCCTCAAATTTAAACAAAAAACCGTAGTGATAAAACAACAATAGAACATGCTTTATGCAGCCTTCTTGCAACCCGGTAAAAGAAAATCATAATTTTGTTTGATACGATGCAATTGAAGTTTTTTTTAAATTTTGGGTTGATCAAGAGACACAAAAAACTATAAGATATAGTGGGAAAATGATTGAAGGGTAATTATTAATAGAGTTTTGATTCCCACCAGAATCTATTATTGGGATTTCGCTGGCTATTTACCCCATGCTTCCCTTCAACTTGCCATTGAAGATCCTTTGGTGATGTCATTGCAGGCCTAATTATTAACAGAGTTGTGATTCCCACTAGAATCTATTTTTCGGATTTCACCGACTGTTTACCCCATGCTTCCCTTCAACTTGCCATTGAAGATCCTTTGGTGATGCCATTGCAGGCCTAATACATGCATGTGCTCATGCCATTGAAGATCCTTCAAAACTATTTTCTATTTTTTAGGGTTACTTCAAACTATTTTCACCTTGTTAAGAGAGTGATAGGTCTCTTAGCCCCTTGTGAATGCTTCATGAACATATGAATGGCTTAGTTTGTGTGGATTATTGACCTTGGTTAGAGTGCTAGAATGGTGTTCTTAACTAAGAGTTTATTTCCCTACTCGACATTATGACTAATCCATTGGGTTCACACAATGGGGGATTTAGTTGCTCGATGAAGGGAGTTACTTACCTAGGAGGAGGAAATATGAGCACCTGGAGGAGAGAACATATACCTTGTAGCTTGGGACCATGCGATATATACCTTGAAGGTTCAAAACTTCACTTGAGGATGCTCGGGCTAAGGAGCACACTTCATGGAGGTTAGTGATGCAATCGAACAAATATGTTGAGGAGGAGCATTCGAGCTTAGTGACCACATTGGCACACATGAGAGTAGTGTTGGGCACATGATAGGACATGTGGAACATAGTTAGAGAAGTGAAACACCCTGTTGGAGGAGGTATATTGAGCCTAAGGAGAACCATGTTTAGAGGGAATTTCACTTTGGGGATTGGGTGATAAACCCTAGTTTTGTGATGTACAACATTTTATTGTAGAGAGCTCCATGTGGAGTTTCCTTGTTGGAGACTTGTATGGAATTATGTCCTTATTTTATGTTAGATTCCCTCACATATTGTATATATGAGGGAGGAGAGTTCTCTTGTATTGATCATTCATCATTATACTCTTTTTGTTTTACTTTTTATAGTGATAGGGTTCATGATGAAACCTTAGGTGGCAACAAGGTGAAAGAGAGATGTCTTGGAGGTTTATGGAGATATGGCTCCTATATGATGCTAAGGTTTTCTCTTGTGATGCTAGGGTTCATGATATACATGTAAATCATAGAGAAAAACATTATGTGAGAGATGATGATGGATCTTATGGATCCTATTGTAGAGATAGGGTTTCTACCCTACTAGATGACTTGGAGAGTGGAGATAACTCCTTGCATGATTGTGGAGTTTTATTCTTGTGGGATACACGGCTAGAGAAAAGATGATGGAGAGATTATTTTGATGATTCTTGAGCTTGGTGTGAATCCTTTCTTGGAATAAGACTCAATTATTGTAATTGTGATGTTCCATGGAGGTTTGAGTGCTTGTGTTAAGGCTAGAGTTGAAGACCTAGAGTTTGAGGATTCAAACCCTCGGATGTACATGTATATTTTGAGGATAACACTAGAGTTTTCTTTCCATGTACTTGTGTGATGAAAAATGGTTAAGGTTTGTAAACCCTAAGAAAGAAACAAATGCCAATATGGAGAAATTTTGTGATACAAACTTGATGTTGGAGCCAATGAGGACTTGCTAACATTGATGCTTTCTTGTTATGGATCTTTGGTAGTGGCTAAGGTTTTCATAGTTACCGAAGATAGGGTTTTGGAGAGATTGAATGTTGCATCATCTTGTGATAAGTTACCAGTATGTACAAGTGTACTTCATTTATTATATTATATATATATAATTTCTAGCTATCCAAAATTGTGTAATTGTAGATTTGATTTTTAGATTGAATTGTCTTCCCCATTGGGTAATTTTTAGCAATTCTTATTCATGCAAATTTGACATAACATAGGGATGAAATTGTTAAGTGATTTAACAGATATCTAGAAGATAAGAGAGAAGAATTAGTTTTGTAAATAAAGTGATATCTAATTTGGTGTACTCTTGGAAAAGTGTGCCCTTAGTGTTGAAACTTGTTGGCACATTGTATATTTTCTCTTGGGATGCTTAGTGTGTTGGGTTGAAGGGAAGTGAAATATTGGAAGTGAAGTGAAATATTTTCCATTAATTGCTACTGTAAATTAATATACTAGATCAACCCTAATGCTAAAATTTTGGAGTAGATTTCGGAAATCTCAAGTGTGAAGTGAAAATTCTAAAGTTGCAATAGAAGTCATAATGCATAAATTTCTACCTTTTCATCAATTATCTTATCCCACCCAACTATGATAAGGTTTAGAGCTCGTATGTTGTGTCTATGCTTCACTTTGAGAAGCTTGTTCATTTTTTCCTTGATTGGTTGGATATCCATGTTTTCATTTGAAATTGGTGAGGAACCAATCTTCTCCTTGAGCTCCTTAATTTTGAGGTCAATAATGGTGGTATGACTAAAGTTTGAAAACATTTTTTTTGACCTCTTCCATATCTTGTTCCAACACCCAATTTCAATCTCTTGTAGTTTCTCCATTAATTAGTTTAATTTTCCTTCTACTTAAACCAATTTTAGTTTAAGTTTTTATCCTATAGTGTGCATGATGCTAATTTGAATATTAGATATTAAACCCATCACAATCTTAAAAATATTCTAACAATTTTTAATATAATTTCAATTTTATAAAAGGTGATAATGAAATCCGTTTTTTTTTTAATCTTCATACCTAAAATATATCAATTTTTTTAAATTGCAAAGTTTCTTTAGGCCTTGCCAATACGTAGAGCAATGTGGTCCATTCCAAGACAAGATTAAAATAAACCCATGTGTACTTGGATCAACTAGTGAGAAATAAAATTTCCCTTACATTATCGAAAAATACTTATACATTATTCATCAATACTTTTTTTTCTTAGTACCGATGTCCACTACAACGATCTCCTCAAATTCAAACCCAAAACCGTAGTGATAAAACACCAATAAAAACATTTATGAAGCCTTCTTGCAACCTAGCAAAAACAATCATAGTTTTGTTTGATCCAACGCAATTGAAGTTTTTCTAAAATTCTGAGTCGATAAAGAAACATAGAAAACCCTCAGATATAGTGGAAAAAATATCAAAGGGTAACTATAAACAGAGCTGTGATTCCCACCAGAATCTATTTCTGGGTTTTGTCAACTGTTTACCCCATGCTTCCCTTCAACCAACCACTAGACAACCTTTGGTGATGTCCTTTGCAATACATGGTTACAGGCCTAATACATGCATATGTAGATTTAATGGAGGTAAGTAATCCCTCATTTCCCCACTACCTCTTAAGGTAACTAATTCCCCCCTACTCCTAAAATTCCTTTGAGAACACCATTGGTCACCCCCATGCTTTTACTTTCCACCATACAGAAGAAAGAGGACGAGATAGATCTAACAGATGGTGCAACCATTGGGATCCTCATCTCTCACAACAATGTATGATGAGTATCCTTCATATGGCCCGTACACATAATTGGGATTCAGTTGATGATGATACATGACAGTCGGAGTCTCCGTAGCCGCCTTCTCTTCATTGGCAGAACCCATGCTCAACACCTCTTTGAATCCGGGTTTGATCAGTTTCTTTTCCGGAAGCACAGGATCTTCTTCTCCGATCATAATTATCTTCCTCTACTTCATATCAAATGCAATAGAATCTACCCCTGCAATCAAATATTATATCACTACTCCAAACCCAATTCATTGTAATATAACACTTTCTCCAAATATAACATTCAGGGCCACCGTCGTCAATGAGTGGTTTCAATAATTCATAACAGAAAGAATCTTAAGACCAATGATTTTACCAGTACAGAGCTAGTGTAGTGGCCTACTTTCATATTCGACAGCTTTCCAAAAAATCTTTGATATGTGTAGAAGCAAAGAAGAATCAAATTGGCACTGGGAGCCTTCCGTTTCTTGTTAATGAGAGCTTGAAGAGTCAGAGGGTATGCCCTGACCGAGTGAGGGTGACATGTCATGAAATCTATACCCCATTTCACAAAAGGACCAATGGAGACCATAGGGTGTAGAGGAGCAAGGTGTGATCATATTTTGTTGTTGTAGGTTTGGCAAGCGTGGCATTTTTGGACTGTGATTATATAGTCATTGAATAAATAAGGCCAAAAATACCCTGCTCATAAGATCTTCTAGGCAGTAGAATACCCAGACATGTGACCACCACATGCTCTAGAATGACAGTCATTCATGGATTTCTCGGATTCATAAAACGTGAGGCAGTGTCGAAAAATGGATTCAAACCCACGACGATAGAGAGTATCACTGAGGATAATATACTGAGGAGCTTGGTAGCGTATGTGATGGTGGTCAGTGCTAGACAAATCGGGCTAGAAATTCTGGGTCTGGAGATATATGATGATATCCCCATACCAAAGGTCATCGGAACTGATCATGAAAAGGGATTCGTCGGGTAATGAATCCTCTGCTACATTTTTCGTCTCAGAACAAGGAAGGTCACATATCAACTCGACAAACACCATGGATTTCTTGGACTTAGCACGTTTGAATTCTAAGTCAAAATCCTGGAGAATTACGATCCATTTGGAGTATTTTCCCCCTAGCAATTGGCGTGTAAGAATGTGTTGCATAGGGTTGCAGTTGAAAATCACAGTAGTCTTGCGTAAAAGGATATAGTGTCAGAATCGTTGAACATCTTGGATGATGGCCAAGGCCAGTTTTTCAACATGTAAATACTTGGTTTCGATAGTCATGAGACTCCGACTCAAATAATAAATGACATGTTCGTCATGAGAATAATCCTCTTGAATGAGAACCATATCGATGGTATAGTCCAAGGCTGCGAGATAAAGGAAATAATCCCAATTGTAATCAGGTGGGAAGAGTAGTGGGGTACGAGTTGAAGACAGTTTCAAAAATTCAAAAGCTTTGTCAGCAGTGGTATCCCATACGAACTCGGAACCTTTCTTGAGTAGTCGAGTAAATCCAAGAGTTAGCTTAGCATAGTTCAGGATGAAATGACGAAGAAAGTTTGCCTTCCCTTTCAAACTTTGTAGATGGCGAAGTGAGGAAGGAGGAGGAATATTGAGAATCACCTCAACCTTCAAAGGATCTACCCTGATCCCTTGATGTGAAACAATAAATCCCAGAAGTCGGCCGGATTCTACGCAAAAAACACATTTGTGCGGGTTTAAGTGTATACAGTAGAACCGACATTGGAGGAAAATGGCTCGGAGGTGTGTGGGATGATCGACATAGTGCATGGAATGAGACGGTAGGTCATCGAGATATGGTTGGACAATGTTCTTTATATCATGAAAGGCATAAGACAAAGCACGTTGAAAAGTCACGCCGACATTCTTTAAACCAAAGGGTAGTTATTGGTAGGTGAAAGTGCCCCAAGGACAAATAATAGTGGTCTTGTGTTGGTCTGCGAGTACGATATTGATTTGATTATATCCAGAGAAACCATCCATCAGAGAGAAGATTTCATTTCTGGCACAATCGTCGATGATCTGGTCAACGAAGGGGGTAGGAAAGTTGTCTTTAGGGCAAGCTTTATTAATATCCCTATAATCGATGCACACGTGAATCATGCCTTGCTTTTTGTTAATCAAAACAAGATTGGAAACCCAGACAGTTAGAGCCACAGGGTAAATAAAGCCAGCTTTAAGAAGTTTCTCAACTTCAAGCTTGATAGCCGCTGCTTTACGTGGGTGGACTGGACAAAGTCATTTCCGGATGGGTTTAGCACTCGAGTATTTCTTAATCTCATGAACAACAATGTCAGGGTCAATACTTGGCATTTCTTCATATCTCTAGGCGAAGATGTCACGAAATTCTTGAAAAAGAGATTTATAGGTGACAATTTCATCATTGGAACATGACGCTCCGATGTGCACATTTTCGACAACTCCAGGTTTAATGGGTATGTTGAGGGGGATGGTGGGTGAGATATTACTTAAGTTCCCTTCATATAACAGTTCATGTGTAGACTTGGGAATGGTAGAAATGACCACAACGGTCGATGGAGTCGAGATCCGTTGGTAACTCTCAATGGTGTGTTGTTCCAGGAAGAGAATGGAACGATGATTTCCATCATCCCAAGGAGTATCTTCAATGGACATAGCAGACATAATCATCTCGTCGATAGGAAAAATGATGTGGAATGGATCCGGGGATAACTCACCAAGAGAGGAGTTAAAAGGGGTGACCGATTGAATGGCTTGATAAGAAGACTCGATCAGGCTCAAAGGCATTTGGTCACCATAATGAAGATGATCACCAGGGTTGGGTACTATCCACGGGTCATAAGACACGGGGGTTTCATGAACAGAGGTGGAGATCATGTTGAACGAGGTGATAAACGGATGTGGAATATCGGGTGGTGGAATGGGGAAAGTACCCATCAAAGAGGAATCTTTAAGAAGACCCACACCGACGTTCTCATATCCAGGGGGGGTTTTTCAATGAAAGGAACGTTTCTGGTACATGTATCAGAGTTGAATAAGGCCAATTGGTCCACCATAATGAATTTTCCTTGATGTGGGAAACGTACGACATGGAAAAGAGTGGACACAACTGCGTGCATGGATTCGATCCAGCTAAATCCAAGTAAAAGGTTGTAATCTAGAGGAGCGTCAAAGACTTCAACTTCAACGTTGACCATTTTTCCTTCTAACGTAATAGGCAATGAAGGGAGGACACCGTAAGTATTAAATCCAGATCCATTAAAGGCTTTGAGCGTGTTGTGTGATTTAGTTAAAGGAGGAGAGTTGATGGCTTTCCAATAGGTAATAGACATGACACACATTGAGGCACCTTCATAAATAATTGTTCTACAAATGTTCTTATCGGAGACAATAACTTGTATTTGGAATACGAGTTGGGGGGGTAACCTTGGAATGTTATCTTCCAAGTCAAAAATTATTAAATTTGTATCGGTAGGGTTGATTCCACCAATAGATTTCAATAGTGCCTTCCATTGTATAGGACAACTCTGAAGGACTTTGAGGGCTGACATCACGGACGGTGCTTGGGCTAGATCTTCGACAATACTGTAGTTCTAGGAAGCACATGCATGAGGATTGAAAGAAGATTTTCAGACAACACCCTTTGGGAGAGGGCGAAGAACTGTATCTAGGCTCGAGTGTTCGAGATGAAGAGGACCGTTGGTAGGTGGAGTCATGGGAGATGGTTGGACCAATGAAGGAGGTATTTCATCAACCTTCTCTTTGGAGG
>SNQJ01S0111510.1:33073-60109 GCA_010110895.2 Picea sitchensis | reverse complement strand
TTTTATTTGGTTATACCTCATTATTGGTTGTTAGGCCGGGACTATCTGATTGGCGATGATCTGTGAAGGGGGAAATTGTCCTTGTCCTTTTATCCTTTGCCCTTTCAAAAACCCATATCACTGGGGACATCTCCCCTGGGCCTAGCCTCCCTAAAGAGAAATAACCTTCCCATCGTAGTGACATTGGGTAGGATAGGTTCCTGTTATTCCAGTTTGTGCCTCTATCTTATAGCCTTTACTCCTAGCTACAAACTGTGCGATAACAGGTCCTCATAATTTCCAATAAGGTAATACTGTTCCTTTACCGCATCCACAAAAAAATCCCAAGTGGGCTCGACCCCATATATTCCAAAATCCTCTGTGGAACTCTGCTCCCAGTAATTTTCCCACCAATGTTTTACATGAGGGAGAGCTTTAAGGAGTGCGAAGGTGATCTTTTCTCAGTTGGAAAAATTGTGAACAAAGAAATAACCTTCTAGTAGATTTACGCAATTGTCTAACGCTTCTGCATCTATATGTCCTTCAAATACAGTAATATAAAAATTAAATTTTACCTTGAAAAGTGAGGTACTTCCAAAGTGGTCGCTTGATGAAGATGCACATGTTGCTATTGGCAGGCATTGAAGGATGTGGGAAAATTCTCCATCATTTCGTCCCTTTGTCGCGTGAGAGCTTGCTCAAGCAACATATTGATAGGATCGTCTGCTCCATAATTTTTATTTTATTCCTCCATTAAGGGTTTATTGGGTGTGTGAGAGAGATTTTCCTCAAGAGAGACAAGCTCGAGACCCAACTTGCTATACTCGGACCTCGTTGGGGACATGCACTAAAAAATGATCAAGAGAAGCCTGCTCTGATACCACTGTTTCAGATTATTTTCAGCACGAAATGAGAGCGAAGATATAATAAAGAAATGCACAGAGATATTGCAGATATACAATAATATAAAATAAATGTATTAGAGATGCAACCATAAACACATAGATATAGTAATACACAATTTCTATTAATGTACAAAGACTGTAAAAATACAGAGTGAAAGACTCGCTAGAATGGAGGCAACTTATCTCTAAGAAGAGATGTGACGACTACTCGCATTCACAAGAAGATGATTACAATGAGGCTCTGAAGGCCTTTTTACAATAAACCGGAATGCTAAAAACCCTAGAAATCCAAAAACCTAACCCTAGGAGATGAAGCGCCAAAAGTCATGTGGGCCCCGTTTGGGTAAGTTAGTACATCAACTTCTTGGGGTCGTAACGTTTGCATACGATCCCCATTTTAGGTGCATGNTTGTGGGGAAATAAAAGGAATTTCCGTACTTCTCCCCATTTTCCCAAAAATGTCGTTTAGGGCCTCAAAATGGACTTGGAAATTAAAAACTGCTAAAAATAGTAAATTACCAAAATTGCTAGAAAATTGTTTTGAGCTAGTTGGAAAATGTGGGTGGCCACTGATATCCACCTGGATCACCCATGGAGTATTATTTATTGGAATCATCCTTACCATACCAATCTTGATGATTTTTATTAGGCTCATTTCTATTGAAAGGAGGTTTGAATCCCTTCCTCCTCTAATCAGACTTCTCCTTCTTCTTGTCCTTCCAAGATTTCTGCATGGACTCTTTACCTTGGCCTTGATCATATAGGTATTAGCCTTCCTAATGGCCTCAGTCAAGGTATTGGGCTCATCATACCGAATATTTTCTTTATAAAAGGCTGACAGTCCACTCAAAAACCTCTGTATCTTTACCTTTTCATCATTTATAAACCCAACATACTTTAATAACCCCAAGAACTTCTTCT
Source organism: Picea sitchensis (assembly GCA_010110895.2). Taxonomy (NCBI): domain Eukaryota; kingdom Viridiplantae; phylum Streptophyta; class Pinopsida; order Pinales; family Pinaceae; genus Picea; species Picea sitchensis. The sequence goes on along the minus strand of SNQJ01S0111510.1, from coordinate 58,304 downwards.
CATATTCTGCCATCTGTTATATCAATATTTGCCTCACCTTATGTAAATTTGCTCAGAATTCCTTTTACATTTCCCTATGCAGACTTGAAGTCCCTTTTTGTAAATCCCAGAGCTAAAAACATTATTTTTCCACATATATGTGCCCTACCTATTGTATAGCATACGTATACGCAGGTTGCACCACTGCAACCCGCGTACATCATGTTTTGTGCCAAAAATTAAAAAATGGTGTTGGGTTTCCATGTCACGTCATGAGATCCATGATCCTTGAACTTCCATATACTGGAAATGTTCCAACTCGACCCTTCAGTTCCACTTGAAGGATATAAATGAGCCAAATCCGAGCAAAGTTACTCTGGAGAAATTATTCACTTCATATTGAGTCTGCATCCCTTTGTCCTTTTAAGTCTGAACACATTGTTCATCCCCCCAAGCTCTTCCCTACATGATTGAAAACCTCATTGTCTCTCTTATATGAGCTATCCTTTGGTGGAGGATTGAAGTGGTGGAGGCCCAATTGGAAGGGACTTAGTTTCTCAGTTATGAACCGTGCCGACATGGAAGTTTGTAATTCATTCACTTATGTTGATTACATTTTAATAGAAATGCTCTTTTCTCATCCAATTAATATCTTGCAAATATTTGAATTGTTATTCCATGGGCGCATTTGTTATGAATGTTGATGGATTATACTATTGAATGTGCTAACTTTATATATTATCACTAGATGCTTTTGTTTCTTGGTTGTTGAGGACATGTTGCAGGTGTATTGCTTTGAGTCAAGTGCTCAACAATGGACTTCATCGAACGTCTGGATGAGGTATGCCTTTTATCTTTTCTTGTTTATTTCTACAGTCATTTCCATTTGTTGTGGTTTTCCCCTAGCCATAGAGATATTTTCCTCGTAACAAAATTTGTGACCATACTGGGGATATAATCTTATTTTCGGGGTTTGGAGTGTTTTTATCCTTTGATTTCTCTCGTTTATATTGAGTTTCTAGTCGTATGATTTCTTGACAGCCTCTGTTCATTCTGAGTTTGAGTTTCTTAGATTTATCCTTAGCCTAGCTGTGTTTTAACACATATACGTGGGTTTTTACCTGACAGTCGCGTACATATACGTGCTATCCCTCTGCTTGGTTGCTGGGTTTGATGTTTGCTAGGTAAGTTTTGATGGTTGTTGAGTCTTCTTGGGTATTTGCTATGACTGTTAAGTGTCTGTGGAATGATAGGAAACCTTTCTTTGGTTGAATTTTTGGGTGGTGCCTTTCTCATAATCCTTTTCATTTGATTGTCCTTTCATCCTGGGCTGGGTGTTTTCTCCTTGATATCCTACTTGGTTTGTCTCTGTTTACATACAGTAGAGTTTTTATATCAAGATGTTATTCATTCTTTTCATTTTCATTCTTTTATATTAAAAATACAAAAAATATTAGGCATTTTACATTGATGGAATTTGATATTTTGGGTTCTTATCATTGATCTTAATACATGTATAAATAGATTGCAATTTATTTAGAATTGCAAAACTAAATTGAAAAATGAATTTTGAAAAGCATATCATTTATTGGGAATTAAAGTTAGGAATTTGCATTGTATTCATACTTATTTATTTTACTTCCTGAGTCATAACATCATTAGTTTCACAACCACACATTTTTTGAGTAAGCAAGGCCACTAAAAGTAATGCTATAATTTAAAATTGATTAGAAATGATTTTATTTTCTAGGGTGCACAAACTCGCTGAGGATTTAGAGCCTTGGAATAGGATTTTGTGAGTAAACTTCTCCAAGGCTATTAAATCAACATATGTGTCTGACTAAGGGAGTGGAGAAATCCATTGTATAATTGGTAATATCAGGAGGCTCCACTTACACCAGAGTTAAGCACGAGGTCGCGTGAGGTTGTTTGAAGGGATATCCCCCCGATACCTTCTTAGCATCAAATATATTTTTGGAGATCTATTCATATACAAGGATCTTGCTTGTGCCTTTGCCTTTGTGAGAGATGGTGCTTTCGAGGTTTAAATATTTGTTACCCTACCCATACGGTGGACATGACTCACGAATGTTCACATGTGAATCAGTTATATCGTGGTTTCTTAGTTGCTTGAATTAGGTACCACATAGCTTACTTGCATGGGTTATTCTGCAGGTACCCTAGGTCAGATAAGGGTCGAACAACACATAGCCTTTATGGAGGAATACCTCTCTGGGGGGATCTCACCGACTAGTTTTTAAGCCCGTGAGGGACCTTATAACTAATTCTGATACCTCCAATCTTTAGCAGGGAGTCTCAGGCCCCTCTTGGACAAGGCATACCTACTTTAGGGAGGGAGGCCCCTTTCAACCACTTTACCCTGTTTGTGTGCATATTGGCCTTTTGTTTATTTTATTTTGGTGTGCTCTTTGATTTCTAGTTGGCCTTAGGATTTTCTTTTTATCTCGAGTCTTGAGTCATCGTCGAGTGAGACCAGCTTCCCCACAGGTCTCACCGCTTTCTACAGTTACCACCGCATTTTGAGTCTTTGCCTTCTAAAAGGCGTAAAGTTATCAAGCGTGGTACACATACCTCCACTTATCATACTTGTGATATTACAAGGATGAGTACTGAATCGAGTCAGAAATATACTAGGAGTCCTTCAAATCCCATACCTATTATAGTTAATGATACTCCTTCGACACCTTCAACCACAACAGTTGTTGTGCCGGAGGTTCCTATCGTCACTTTGGTTCGTCCTATAGTGAATACTCAACCTATAGCCATGAACCCTTTTGGGTCTCTTGGCCACTTGTTGGGCTACAATATTCAGTCCATCCCTATGGCCTCTAGTCCTTTTTCATATGGTATGTTGAATTTCACATCGTAATTTTCATCCTCCATCCCAGCATCTATTCTGAGTACTAGTATTGTACTTGGGGGAACAACTCCTCCACATACTCCATTTTCATTTGGAAGTACTCATATCCCACAAATGAATCCTATAGCTGGAGGCTTTCCTCCTTTTAACCCTGGGTCTAATATTGGTCCTAATGCTTCTGGATGGAGTAACTAACCTAGTGGACAAGCTACTACTTATGTTCCATCCTTTACACCTACCCCCTCTGTACCGATTCCGACCAACACATTTGGCATGACGAATCCATTTGTGTTTTATAATGGTATACAAAACCATGATACTCAGTCAATACCTTGGGTCTCTAATCATTTCCCTCTTAATATGACTCTGCATACACCCAGGGGCACAATGGCCCTGATGTCTATATATTCATTTGATAAGAGCCATATCCCCCAATCAACTCTCATAGTGGGAGGTTGGAATCTCCCCTCTTACAGATCTAATCCTAGTCTCTCTTTGTTAGGAGCAAGTGCTCTGATGGGTGGTTATTCTGCTTATTACGCCCCATTCATACATCCCTCATCTGCTATGTCAGCTCCTACGAACACTTTACCCATTATGGACCTCCATACATCCTCTAGTATTTAATATGGAGGGAGTTAGTTTTATGGAACGAGCTACCCCCTTCACAGAATCCCTTCACTCGAGGGTAATGTATATCCTTAAGAAAATAACCCATGTCATGCCTTTTGCTCTTCACAGACATCTGCTTCGGTGATGATTCCCTTACAAACCGCTATGGATCAATTGAGAGGAGGATACTACCCTGTCAGGTAGGGACAGGGTGGAGACCAGAATCCTTCCAGGCCTACAATTTCTCAAAACCAGTATTTCCCGGGACCTTGGTCTCAAATTAAAATCATTGTCACTGGTCCGGTCACTGCACGTCATACTAGAATTATATCACCAACCTTTGCTAGTCATGTTGGTGATTGGTCGACAACCTCTACAAGCCATGTTGAATACCAACAACCAGCTGCTGTAATTCATGCTGGGGGCACCACTCTAGTCACCATGATTCATCCTGATATCACATATCCAACCTCTGCACATCATGTAGGAGATGGATCACCAGCCTCTGCCAGTCACACCGAGAGCATGTCTCCAGCAATTGTGAGTGATGTTGGGGGCATTCCTACGATTGAGAAAATTAGACGTCTAAGACATAAGCCCAAGTTCCTTTGTAGGATTTACGAAGGAGATCACCTTACTCGTTTATGCCCTGCTACTACTCCGATACCAGAAGTGTGGTCCTTACCTGGAGGCCCTTCGGGTTCCGAGTCGTCTTCGGTTTCCCAATCTTCTCTGGTTGATACAACAGTCATCCGATGCAATATTTGACTGACACCCCTCTTCCATTAGGGGGTGATGCACCTCTTGAACTTTTTTTCTTGCATCCTATTCAACCAGTGGTCATGCTAATGCAATATTTGGCCAATGCCCCTCTTCCTTTAGGGGGCGACGTGTGTCTTGGCCTTGTTGTCTCTCATCCTATTCAACCAACGATTGAAGAAGCGGTCGTGCCAATGCAATCTTAGGTCGATCCCACGCTTCTCTTGAATAATAATGATTCTAAGGAGGTGATATTGCTGATGCAATATTCACTCGACCCCACTCCTATTTTGGGGAGTGGAACATATTTTGACCATGTCATTTACATTCCTAGTCCTGCACCTTCTGCACAAGGGTGAGTTTTACTCTCTCTGAGTTCTCAGCCTCCAATTCCTCGAGAGGTTCCCTTTGACTGTGATGGTCTTGTGGGGTATCAAATTCGTTCTCCTATGCCCTTTCAAGTGAGAGGAATTCTTCGATACATCTTTGGGAAGGTAACCTCCACAAGTATTTTATCCACCTCTACTTGGAAATCTCTAGGTTTTCCCAAGATTGTGGCAGCTCTTCATAAGTTGCTGACCTTTCATACATGTCCTGCATGGGAGCCTTGGCCTCCCCCATGACATGACGCCTAGAAAACTCCCTATGAGTCTGATTTAAGCTCTTTTCCGACTCTCTCAAAAAGAAAAAATATTGCCGAGTGAACTTGTCTCTTTCACACTCGTTAATTGTATTTGAAATCTCGTGAGTCTTGGTTAAGCTCTTTTCTGACTCCCTCAAAAAATGAAAATATTGTCGAGTGAACTTGTCTCTTTCACACTCATAAATTGGATTTGAAAGGACGTCTGTTTGGCACAATTTTACACCTTTTTCAAGGCAAGTAGACTAAGATTACAAAAAAGGACATTTTTAGCGTTAAGTTGTAATTGCATCTCATTCTCTCGCTTGTAGTATTGAGCCTATTGTTGGTTCTCTCTTTTTCATTATAAGCCTATCACCTCAGCAATTTGCATCACCAGCCAAGCAGAGCCTTGTTTATAACTTTTGCATCTTGACTCCTTACACCCAAGAGGAAACATTCCCCCGAGTTTCCATCTCTCGCATGCACCCCTTGCATTGAGCATAGGTATGTTCCACTGCTGGAACTATATTGCTTACTTATGACACTCATTTCCTCCTCTATATCATAACATTCATTTGACTATGAAAAACCAAAAAAAATATAGGCGGGAAAATAATATTACCTTATATTGGCAGTAGACATGTCTCCTTTGAACATAGTACAAATGTTTTGAGTCCACTTGTCATAAAAATTTTGGGTTTAGCATGACCTTAGGAAGTTGAGCTCATTACATAGAGTTTACTCCCTCGGCTGGTTACTCTTCCAGTCCCTATGGAGATTTTGATTGATGCCTCCTGCATCTTAAAGTTTCATCATTGAGTCTATGTTGTCAGAGTCTTCCATATGTCTCATGCTCTTGTTCAAAGGATGTCTATCAACATGTGTTGGCCATTCCTCAGAACTCTTGACTTTGCATTTCATCCATACCCTCAGTGTGTCTCAAAATTACATGAAGTTGTAGTCCTATCATGCACCCTAGTCCTACTTTCATCATTGGTAGGTAACCTTCAACCTAACATTTGATATTTCATCATTGATCGTTGACTGGGTGGTTTCCCTTGTGTTTGATGGAAAGAAATCAATTCACACATTGGGATTCATGCAATGTCTTGGATTCCATTAGCCTTATTGGTGGTTTCCTCACCTTTGTCAATAGTTTTTCTTATTGGCTACTATTCAGAGGGTCGTTTTCATGTACCGCTTGCATTTGGTACATGTGAAAGACGCACAGGGTCGTTGGTTCGTGAGCTTGTTCTTTGTCTGATTTCCTACAAATCATGAAGCTCCTTCTTTGTACCTTGTGTTGAATGATGAGATATGCCTTAATGATCTCCTTTCAGCGAGTCTCCTTCCATTGAATTCATCCCATCTATTCTAGAGATGAGACCTAGAGTCCTACGAGTACCTAGAGGCTTGCAGTCATTAGTGGCAGGTTTTATCGCCATCGACAGTTGGGAATACATCAATGTTTCCTGCTTGATGGATTATTCAAGTGTTTTACCCCGACACCTATATTCACACTTACAAGAATGTACTCGGTGCCTTGATACCTAATTTCATTGTCGGTAGGTTGTCTCACGTTTGTTAACGATATACCTTAATGACCAGTAATCAAACGAAGTCTCATTATGTTCGAACTCAACTCCTTTATTCACACTATTTTGACATGCACCATTGGCGGATTGTGTACAAGACTTGAAGACATCATTTTATAGTCACAGATTTCCTGAGCCATTGCTATCTTTCATTGGACTAGTACCTATGTGACTTCAGTGATCATGTGAGATCAGATTTTACTCCATTATATACAGATATATTTAGATTGATTTTGAGACTGGTTTTACTAGGCCTTGTTCATGACTATGACAGCCTTTGGCATGTAGCCACCTTTTTATTGCCTATTCATGGCCATGAATAGTTGTTTGGTACATTTTCACATGGATCTGCAATGTAATTCAAATTGGCAGCCATGTGCGCAAATTTAGTGCAAATTGTAATATTATCAAGAGAAACTAGTTTGTCCAGATGGTTCTCCATTACTCCACTTCTGGGTATTATAATTTATTTCCACCATCACAGATACTCCTCTGACCTCACACATTAGGGGGCATATTTTATAGCAATATTTTCCTCACCTTATGCAAATTTTCTCAGAAGGCCTTTTCCATTTCCCTATGCAGACTTGAAGTCCCTTTTTGCAAATCCCATAGATAAAAACATTATTTTTCCACATATACACACCCTACCTATTATAGAACATGTGTATATGTAGGTTGCACAACTATATCCCACGTACATTGATTTTTATGCCCAAAATTAAAAAAATAGTGTCAGGTTTCTATGTCACGTCATGAGAGCCATGATCCTTGACCTTACATATACTGGAAATGTTTCGACTCGACCTGTCAGTTCCACTTGAAGGCTATAAATGCGCCAAATCCGAGATATGGAAAGGATGAGAAAAATTAAACTTTGAGAGAAAAGTTACTCTGGAGAAATTATTCACTTCATATTGAGTCTACATCCCTTTGTCCTTTTAAGTTTGAACACATTGTTCAGCCCCCCAAGCTCTTCCCTACATTATTGAGAACCTCATTGTCTCTCTTATATGATCTTTCCTTTGGTGGAGGATTGAAGCAGTGGAGGCCCAGATGAAAGGGACTTAGTTTATCGGTTCCAAACCATGACAACACAAAAGTTTGTAATTCCTTCACTTATGCTAATTACATTTTAATAGAAATACTCTTTTCTCGTCTAATTAATATCTTGCAAATATTTGAATTGTTATTCCATGGGCGTATTTGTTATGAATGTTGATGGATTATGCTATTGAATGTGTTAAATTTATATATTATCACCATATGCTTGTGTTTCTTGGTTGTTGAGGACAAGTTGTAGGTGTATTGTTTTTAGTCAAGTGCTCAACGATGGACTTCATAGAACGTTTGGACGAGGTAGGCATTTTATCTTGTCTTGCTAACATATTTGTTTATATAACATATCTGATATTAGAGTTGATTTCTGCAGTCATTTCCGTCTGTTGTGATTTTCCCCTAGCCATAGAGAGATTTTCCTCGTAACACCATAGTCATGCTTCCCAGCTTGAGTTCAAAGAACTCTTGAATTTTCTTGTAATAAAAATTCTCTAAGAGGTACTCCTTCTAGAAACACTTCTTGAATTTCTTCCAAGTGATCCTATTCTTATTGGTATTTTTGCTTCAGTTGATCCCACCACATTACAACTCTCCCATGTAAGTGGTAGGTGGAAATTTTGGCTTCTGGATTTGATGAATAGTTGTGCAATTTGAAATATCTCCTCATTCCAAGCAACCATGCTTCAACATCGTCTTCCCTTTCTCTTTCACCATCAAAGGATGGTGGTTTGATATTTCTCAGCTCTCCTTGCAAACTGTCCACCTCATGTCTCCTTCTTTGGTTCCTAATAGGAGACACCTCTGGAATGCTTAAGGAATAATCAGATGCATAAAACCTTCTTGCTAAGTAAGGAGGTGAGTGGTGTCTCTGAGCTTTGTTACCACTTCTGGAATAACCATCTCTTCCACAATCATCCCTTCTTTCATGACACCTTCCTTCTTCCTCATGCTTAGAGCCATTCTTGTATTGACTTTACAATTGATTTGAGATCTGTAGAAATTGATAATTTATCTTACTTTTCTCTCTCATCATCTTCCCATTGTCTTCCTTTTATATTTGCGCTTCTATTTTTAGGCTCTTCACAGTTTCTAGTAATGTTTCTTTCTCCCCTCGACCCTTGCGTCCATTGGATTTTGTCTTTCAACTTTTAATTCTGGTATTCTATCCCTCAGCCCCTTTATCATGGTTGGAAGCTCCCTTGGCTTCTTCCATTTCCTCAATACACATTCTGAGTTGATGTGTGTCAATCTCTTAATTATGCAAAATGTGCAAGTGGCCATTTTGTTAGAATTAAGCATATGATAAACAAAATTGTCAATAATGCTACAGATACTTTCAACTCGTGAAGAATTTATATGAATAACACTTCCATGTTATCCATGGGATGATGCATAAATAGATTATGCACAGGTGCTTCCTTCAAACCACTTTCCCCAGTGACCACGGCTCGAAACCGTGAGCCAAATCCTTCCTGGCGCTTTTTTGTTAAAAAAACACTATATCGGGGATCATGTGGTTGAGAATCGATCGAGGGATGAGATCAAAGGTCAAAAGTAAATACAAGACTCTGGGCTTTTTGAGTTCTAGATTGTCCACACCCTTAACTCTTCTGGAGTGCCAAGTCTCTGGACTACAGGATCTGTTGCCATGTATCCTGCCCCGATCGACAGCTAGGATTCCTTCACAACTATGAGCTTCAGAGATTTCCCATTCATATTTCCATAGATATCTAGTAGTGTCGAAGTACCAGAGGTCCTCTCCTTCCTCCATGTATCACCTCCCGATCAACGGTGGAGATTAAATTCAATCTTCGGGAGTTTGCGACCCAAGTAACCTGCACTCAAAATGTCCAGAGTACCAAGTCTCTGGACCTTGGGATCTTGCACCACATGTATACTGTAATCAATGGATAAGATGGAATCTAACCTTCAGGCCTTCAGGAGTCCTCGGCCCCACTTATTATGGCTTGAATCCTCTGGAGTGCCAAGTCTCTGGACTACGAGATCTACTTCCACATGGAAGAAAATAAGGTATGGACACATGGCCCTATCTGACGGGTGACACATTTCATATAATAAATAGCACGAATGATCTTTGGAAAACACAAAACACAGTGACACGTGGCAAGCTCCAAGTGTGTCCATGTCACACTAGGTGATGTTAGAAGGCCACATCACCCAAGTGCCTCATGCCTTCGGGGCTTCGAAACTTCAGGAGACTTCTCCCCACTACACCACAAATTCACCTAACGTCGAACTCCTGAATCGGCTGATCTGCATACATGTGTCCTCAAACACGAATGGTCTAGATTTACCTTAGGTTTTCGGGACTTCAAAGGTTTCTGCTGCTGAGCACCACCATACCCCCAGACTGTCGAACATTGAATTTACGACCCTTGCTAATTTTCGGAGACATGTAGCTCAATATGGAGGGTCTAGATTTACTACGAAGTTGGGGATTTCAGAGGTTTTCTGTCAATCCCCGACCATTGGCCATCGATGATTTTTGTTTTTGAAATTCCACACTTAGAAATTTTTGACAAAATCACAGGTGAATCTAGGTTGTTGATCTCCTAGCCAAGACGATCTTGACCGTTGGTTTTCTCCAACTCCCCAACAACTAAAATCAATAGGATCTGTCAATGTTCCTCATTTTCCAAATTATCGAATCAATCCCAGGCGTTGATTTGGTGATTTTACCAAACATTGCAACATTCAAATTTAAAAAAAAAAAATCAAGGACGAATCGGGGTCGTTGATCCAAGATCGAACACGATCTTGACCGTCGGTTCTCCAAATTCTATCCAACATTACAACGACCATTAAAACTCAAATTTTTGACCTTCCAAGTCGAATTTGGCTCCGCAACTCCACAGATCGAATCCATTAACTCCTAATATGATTCTAAAATCATTCAAACTCAGATCCATTCACAAATTTGGGGTATTTCTCTCAAATTCTTCCACCGTTTCCCCCCAAATTCACATTGATATATGTATACAATCTGTAACAATGAATCTTCCTGATTCACACTTTTTCTAGCCCGTAATAGTCTGATGTTTGAACCTGAAGCTCTTATACCAATTTGTAACATCCCCATCCACCCACGGGCTGGGAAACACCACTACATTTCTTCTCTATTACCAAACTGTAGCATACCCAACCTCCCACCGGAAGACATGCCACACCAAGAACTCATGTCTTGGATGATTTGGAAACTCTGATAACAATTAATTAATAAAGAAGCATGAAATACATACATGCAATGATCAATATTCATACCACAACATAAAAGCATGCACGATATATCATGCACAACGTTAACTAGAAAGCATGCATATTATAGGTACAATCTCAGGTATAATAATTGATATGCAACAGAAATAAATGCACACGCAAAGGAAACCATAACAGAGAGAACTTATCTTTTATAAAATAAGACACCAATTGGCTACAAACCAAGGACATTCCACCCAACCATAGACATTGTTGCTCCAATTGTCAACAAAAATGTCACCCCCGAGCCAGGGCTATGAATCCACAAGGACGGTTCCAGAGTGTTACTTGGCTTCCCAAACCAATCAGTACTCAAGTTATCATAGGATTCTCCAACACTCACAACAATCCAAGTACCCAACTCTCTTCTACCCAGCCTACACCACCCAAGAGAATAGACCTCCACCCTTCTTTTCCACATAGTCCCTGAGGTAGTCCCTCTCCATTTGGGGCTCCAGTGTAGCTGGTCGAGAATATCCATGATGGGACTCTCAGGACTCACAGTTGTGATCAAAGCTGGTCACATACCAAGCATCTCAGACATGCAGGCCTCATATCATGGCTGGACTACACCAAAAATCTCTACATCCAACAAAACCATGGATGCTCTTCAACAGTTCATCTTCCTTTCCCAAGAAAAGACACCAAAGTGAGGAAAGATGAGTGAATGAAGGGATGGATAGAGTGAATACTCCATGAGAGAGGATGAAAAGTGAATATAACAGGTAAATGAATGCTTGAGGTGACCAACAACAAATCCAAATTGGGGAACGTGAATGAGAGTATTTTCCAACGGGAAGAAAAAGAAAAATGCTAACTTCGCAGAAGACACAGTGACTGTTACTGGTTCGAAGTGAGCAAAAGAGAAGAAAAGATGGAGTGTAGCAAGCTATTGGACTAGGAGATCGAGGATGATGAATCAACCAGGAAGAAGGATTGTGGACAACTCAACAAGTGGAAAAATCCATCGTTAGATGATTTGGAGAATCGTGTGAGAAGGAAGGAAAGACAAGTTGGCGAAGCCCTAAAAATACAGGTCGAGTTGACCTAGGGTTTTAGACACCTAGGGTTTTAGTATCTAGGGTTTTGGACACCTAGATTTTGGCCTAAGGATGTCAGTGAGATATTGTAATTTATAAATAAAGGTCATGAGGACCTAGTTTGGGTTGGTACGGTATTGTTGGGTATAGTTGTATTGATTTTAAGAGTGATTATTGTTGTGTGAGAGAGAAGCGCTAAGTGTGATAGCCTTCTGGTATTGTAAGATCTTCAGCTGGGTGCGAGGATCGACCTTGCAGCTGGGTGCACAGGGAGGGGAGAGAGAGAGAGGATAAGAAAGAGGACTTGCTAGCTAAGAGCGTAGACAAGAACTGTATGCTTCATCCTAATATATTATAAAGCATATTTATGTGGACGTAGCCCTAGAGAGAGGGTGAACCATGTATATTTTGTGTTGTGTGTGATTGGTATTCTATCTTTGTCATTGATATACTATAATTTCATTACTGTTTTAGATTTGATAAGTAGATGTGCTGAGTAGATCCTAGCTGATAAGTGATATATGAATGCTATGTTGTTCTTGTATTAGATCCACTTGATATTCCCCTTGGTTGTAGACATATATGTCCTGGAACCCCCTCATAACTGCTTCAGTTGAGACTACATCTACTTTGTAGGTGTTTCTGAAAGGGCCAATAGTTAGGGCTTGTTGGTGCGCTCTTGGAGATGAACCATGGGTCTTCCCCCGTGCCAAAAAATGGTTCTATTGTGAGGATATGAATCTTCTTGAGGGAATGTCAAGGTGGTTCCCATCAAAGACAGAGACTCAAAAGTGGATAGAGGATCAAGAAAAGGACTTCACTAAATCCCAGAACAAGAACACTAATCTTAGTACATAGGATTGGTTGGAGAAATATATCTTCACTGATATACATGAAATTTTCTTTGGGGGAATCCATCAGGAGCCATACGAGTGGCTAGCAAGATTAGAAGATACCCAGTTTGAGATCTGATCTAGACCTCTTGTGGTTTGGACATCAGAGTTGATCAAGAAAATCAAAAGAGTTGATAACACTGTATCATGAGCAATAGATCACTGGTTTGATATCACCATTGGAGGGTAAATCACAGAGTTTTTCATTGATAGAGTAGAGTCATACAACCAAGATGATCGATATTTATTTAAGGGAAGCAGAGGAAAAATTTTACAATTCCTGAAGTTGAGACTCAAGATGCTATTGCATGAGAAGAACATCTTGAAGATACAGTAGATTGGTCGGATCTAGAAAGGCTAATGTTCAATAATTCAGACAACAACAGTGACACAGAAGCTGGACATACGCGCAGTGGGAGTGTTCATAGAAGTTCATCTTGCGAACATGTTCAAGAATAACTACGGGGATGAAGGTTTCTATAGTGGAGAAGAGGTAGATCTGACAGACGAGGAGCATTAAGAACCTGTTGGGACAGAGGAAGGGAAAGCTAAAGAGATTCGCCAGGGAGAACCTGAAACTTCAGGAATTGCGTAGACCATTGAAGTAAGTATTGCTATCCTTGTTGTTGATTCAGTAGTATTAAGCAATCATAGTAATCCCAACCACCAGAGTAACCAGAGAATTGTCACTAGTAATCCACCACATACTCAGTGAGGGACCCTAGGAAGATCTATGGCACATGAGATGAGACTCCCTATCTTTAGGGGAGATGTATCTAAAGATCCTAATCAACACTGGTTCCTATGTGAAGCCGTATGGAATATTAAAAATGTCACTAACGAAGCTGTCAAAAGAACCCAGTTTAGTACCACTCTAAGGGATCGTGCACTGAGCTGGTACATGAAGCTTTTTCAAGGACTTGCACAACCTAAGCCACTGAATCAGATTAAGAATGCGTTGATTGTGGAGTTCAAGAAACCCAAGTCAGAGTCACAATGTATTACAGAGATGAAAGAGATCAAGCAGAAGGTGGCCGAACCTGTTTGGGAATTTGATCAGAGATTCAAAACCTTAACAGGCTGATTGAATTTTCAGATCCGAGATGAACAGAACAAAGAATGGTTCATTTTCCCTCTTACCACACATCAGAGTTCCCCTGATGCAACAGAATATTTCTTCACATTCTGGGCCACTGGAGATTGCCATGAAGTTAGAATCAGCCCCTATGGGAGAATCCAACTCAGGTATGAGTCAGATCTTGAGTTAGCTAACTAGTTTGTCTCTGTAGGTCGAAGATATGAAGAAAGACAAGGGAAAAATAAAAGAGAAGACATATGGTGTGTCGGATGCAGATCAGAAGGCCATGACAAGGAGAACTTCCCTCTATTCCATGAATACTTGGCCTCTAGGGCCCCGAGCCCTTTGAAGAAAGTCACCTTACCCTGGTGCGAGGTATGCAGAAATAGGCATTGCCCTGGTGAGTGCTATTACATGAAAAAGTATGTTCAGACACCCACAAATTTGTGTTTCACGTTCTGTAAGTCCATGGGACATGATGATAGGGATTGTAGGGCTTACGATCTCATGCATGAAAGGTTGAGACACATATATAAGATTCAAGGTGAAGTACCACAAGAAGGAAACTCTACGCAGTACAACTCCACTGGGAGAGGAAACTTCAATCCTTGCAGTGGATTCAGAGGAAGAGGATGAGGAGGAGGAATGGATCGAAGTTGAGGATATATAATCTATTATAACTGTGCAAAACCAGGACACCTTGCAAGGGATTGTGAGAACCCTTGTACTACTTGCAGCTATTGTAGCTCATTTGAACATGTTATAGAATATTTTCCTATGTTGCTAGCTAAGCTTCAGGAAAAACGAGGACCTCAACAGAACCCGCAAGTGCAACTGATATATGTTGAACCTCGCAGAGAAGACCCTAGAGTGGTTGTTATAACCAGAGGAGGCATTTTTACAGGAGAATACAGATTGACCCAAGGGAAGATTACAAAATACTCAGGAATCAAGAAAGCTACAAATAAGACACAAATGTTTGATGCAAAGAAAGAAAGACAAATTTTTGAGGAGGAAAGAAAATAATTCAAAGGAGACTAAGTTTCCTCATCGAATACCAGACTAGAAGTGAGAGAATATGGAATGCCTTTGGAATTTGATCAATCTTCTTCGCCAAAAGAATAAAAAGAGGTAAGAAAGCTCATGGAATTCCTATATACTTGTATTAAGTTGATTCAGGATGAGAGCATTGTACAAGAGTTACAAAATTTAATAAGACAATATGAGCTAGGAAATATAGACCCCTTACTAAATAGGGAAGTACACCAAATCGATAAGAATAGAAGGACCAATGAAGAATTACATTTGAATACTCAAATAGGCGAATATGATATAGAGTATATATTCCTCGACTTAGGGTCGGAGGTCAATGTCATGACGAAGCAAACCTAGGCACTGATGGGAAAACCAAAGTTGATCTATTCTCCTATCAGGCTTAGGATGGCCAACCAGCAAGATGCAAGTCCATTTGGCAGACTGGAACATGTCCATGTGGACATTGATGGAGTAAGAACATTTGCATATTTCAAGGTAATTGAGATAGTTGATGATAGTTTCCCTTACCCTGCGCTGTTAGGAATTGATTGGGCCTTCAATAATTCCACTGTGGTTGATTTAAAGAAGAGACGCATGACTTTTGAAAAATATGTCCTTAGGGTCATTGCACCCTTAGATCCAGATGAAGGTCAGCGATACACAAATCCCATCAGAGAAGAAGACCTTGCATATGAACTAGAAAACATATACAAATTAACAGTGAGACAACATGATTACATTAATCCCAGAGCCGATGGAAAATTAAGTTGGCGAAGTGATAGCATATGCTCATCAGACTCAGAAGAAGCACTGGAGAATTGGAAAAATAAAATGTATGAAGTATCTACAAGAAGATGTGCTAGACTAACCAGAGAAGTTCACTGGATCAACACAACAGTAAGTAACTTACCCACCTTTGATGGTCTAAATCCTTTAGAAACTTTCTTGTCATACTTTGAAGAGAGTGTACCAATACAAAAAATATTGTTGGCAATGGATGAGGCCTTGAAAGAAACCCCAGCAAGATCGTGGGGGACACACAAAAACAAAATTGAAGACTGGGTACAATGTCCTACCTTGATGACAGTGCAGTTCTCAGCACAAGTAGAAGGCTGTGAAGTTCGCTACACAGGTCTAAGTTGTCCAAAGGACCATGTGAAAAGTTGTGAGGAAGCCTGGAGCAACACTCCTCAAGAAAAATGGGTACACAAATTCATCAACACACTGGACATGACACCTATCAATTGGTACCTTCAAGCAGAGTTGCACCTCATCACTACAGATTGGAAAGGTATGGCTCAGAATTTTGTAACTACCTTCTTATTTGAAAGTCAATATCCTTCAGTAGATAAAGCATTATAGATTGTGAGACAAAAATTATTCGAGGAGGAATCTAGCCTTCCTTGGGAACAAGAAGAGGACGAATGGACTGCGCCTCTCCAGAAAATACAAGGTTGTTACAACATCAATGCTAATGAAGACGATGATACAAGGAAGGTGAAAATAACAGAAACAGAATGCCAGAGAGATGTAGAACGACCAGGAGTTCAGTTACCATTTATTGGACAGCCGATTAATATTAAGAAAGTCAATATTGGAAAAGAGCAGACACCTAAGTTTGCAAATGTTGGAGATTATTGGGATGCTGCTACCATTGAAAAAATTACAGAGTTACTGCATGAATATCGAGACTTGTTTCCAACCAAGTTCACTGATATGAAGGGAATTAAAGGACGTATGGGATACATGAGGATCCAGTTAAATCCATATGCTAGACCAGTCAAACAAAGACCGTACAGACTGAACCCTAAATATAAGGAAAAAGTGAAAATTGAGCTCGACAGAATGTTGGAAGCGGGGATTATAGAACCTGTCGAAGAGTCAAAGTGGATTATCCCTATGGTGGTACAAGACAAGAAGATAGGAGAGATCATAATATGTGTAGATCTCATAAATATGAATGATTCTTGTTTGCAAGACCCCTTCCCTACACCATTCATTGACAAAGTGTTAGATAATGTGGGAGGCCAAGAGGTATATTCTTTTACAGATGGATTCTCAAGATACCATCAAATCCAGATTGTAAAGGAATATTTTCATAAGACCATGTTTGCAACAGAATGGGGATCCTACCAATATATAGTGATGCCATTTGGATTGAAGAATTCCCTATCCATCTTTTCCAGGGTGGTGGTCGAAGCATTCAAGGAGTTTCTGCATAAATTTCTCAAAGCATATTTTGATGATTGGACTATTTTTAGTTTATTAAAGAATCATATTGAATGTCTAAGGCTAATGTTGGATAAATGAAGGCAGTACCAAATTGCCTTCAACCTGAAGAAATGCATTTTATTTTCACCATTTGGAGTGTTGTTAGGTCATATTGTATGTAAGCAAGGATTGTTGGTAGATCCATCCAAAATTGCCATTATAGTTGATCTACCCCCTCCTACTTCAGTCAAATAGATACGCACTGTGTTGGGACACACATGATATTATAGAAAATTCATTAAAGGATATGCTCAGATTACAACACCCATGGAGAATTGTTTGGAGAAATATTGTCAGTTTAGTTGGACAGAAGAATGCCAGCAGATCTTCGACACACTGAAACAAAAAATGGTTACTGCACCTATTCTGGTTTTCCCAGATTGGACCAAGGAATTTCATGTGCATGTTGATGCATCTTCCATTGCTTTAGGATTTGTGTTAGCACAACCTGGAGAAGGATATATTGACCACCTGTTATCCTTTGCTAGCAAGAAGCTATCAACTGTTGAGATTAATTACACCACCACTAAGCGAGAAGGGTTAGCCATGGTATATGCATTGCATAAATTTCACCACTACTTGTTGGGAGGACACTTTAAAATGTTTACTGATCACTTCACGTTGAAATACCTAGTCAACAAGCCAGTGTTGGGGGGAAGGATATGTAGATGGCTTCTATTATTTCAGGAATATGATTTTGAGATCATAGTAAATCCAGGGAGAATGAACAAAGGTCCTGATCACTTGTCAAGGTTGGAACATGGTGAAGAGTCGACCAGTTTGGAGGATGCACTACCGGATGCACCACTACTGGCCATTAGAAATATCGATGACCACTTAACAGAGATAGTCCAGTTCCTATCAATAGGAATGGAACCTAGTGAGTACACAATTCCTCAGAACAAACAGCTAGTAATGCGCACTGCAGACTTCTCACTTATAGATGGACATCTATACAAGATGGGACCTGATGAGATATTAAGAAGATGTGTTATGAAGGAAAAACGACCATTGATCCTCGCAGAATCTCATGAAGGCATCTTAGGAGGAAATTATGCAGGGAAAGAAACTGCGCAGAAGGTTCTTAGAGCTGGCCTTTGGTGGCCTACCCTACACAAAGATGCTAAAGACTATTTCAGAGCCTGCGATGTATGCCAAGGAGTTTGGAAACCTTCTGGAAGAGATGAAATTCCACTAGCACCACAAATGACCCTACAAGCATTCGAGAACTAGGCCATTGAATCCGTTGGACCTATAAACCCACCAAGAAAGCGTATAGGAGAAAGGTATAGCAACAGAATACTTGACTAGATGGGCTGAAGCAAGAGCAGTTAAGGACTATAGTGCAACTACAGCTGTGAGCTTCATATTTGATGACATCATAACCATGTTTGGATTCCCAAATATCCTTATGATTGATCAAGGTACGCATTTCATCAATAAGACAGTTGAAGCCCTGACTGAAAAATTTGCAGTCCACCATCAGAAGAGCACACCATACCATCCATAAGCAAATGGGATAGTTGAAACATTCAACAAGATCTTGGAGACAACGCTCACAAAGATATGCAGTGTGAACATGGATGATTGGTATCTAAGAGTACGGGAAGTATTATGGGCCTATAGAACCACTTGCAAAAAGATGACAATGCAGACACCTTTTAAGTTGGTATATGGTCTTGAAGTTGTTGCTCCAATGGAATATCTAGTACCAAGCCTAAGAATTGTTGCCTTTATAGATATGGATGACCTTGGCGTTTTTCAGGAGAGGCTTGCACAGTTGGTTGAATTGGAGGAAGACATATTTATAGCAGGATTCCATCAACAGGTTCAAAAGGAAAGAGAGAAGGCCTATCATGATAGGCACATTAAGAAGAAGGAATTTAGACAAGGTGATCTAGTCCTGATATATGACAGTAAGTTCATCAAACATCCTAGGAATTTTAGAATGCATTGGCTAGGGCCATATGAGATTTCTTATGTTACAGAGGGAGGAGGAGCTTCGCAGTTGAAGACTCTGAATGGGGAGTGGAAGGAAGGATTAGTGAATGGGAGCTGGTTGAAATTGTACTATGACAACCAGTTTCCCCGTAGTTCTCAGTAAACGCAAGAAGAAAAGGGTCTAGGTACCAGGTGCAGTTGAAACTGGGTACCAGACATAGAAAAGACAGTCTGCACAGGGAGGAAAAGGAGGCATTGAGCAGAAAGCAGAGGCTGCACTATGCAGTTAGAAGTAGAAGTAAAACAGAAGGATCAAGTTTGAAGTGCCTCGGGACGAGTCATAGGTGAGTGTTGGGGGATTGTTGGCCCTTGGTTATGGAAGCAAGTGAATATCAAGGAAGAAAAAGGAAACTGTGAACTTCGTGGAAGACATAGTGACTGTTACTGGGTCGAAGTGAGCAAAAGAGCAGAAAATATGGAGCGAAGCAAACCATTGGACGAGGAGATCAAGGATGACGGATCAACAAGGAAGAAGGATCCTGGACATCTCAACAAGTGGAAAAATCCATTGTTAGATGATTTATAGCACCGCGCAAGAAGGAAGGAAAGATATGCTAGTGAAGCCTTGAAAATACGGGTCAAGTTGACCTGGGGTTTTAGACACATAGGGTTTTGGTATCTAGGGTTTTGGACACCTAGGTTTTGGCCTAAGGATTTCGATGAGCTATTGTAATGTATAAATAAAGGTCATGAGGACATAGTTTGGGTTGTGTTGACGGGCGAAATTGACCGCTCGTCAACTGGAGGAGTGAATCCGGTCCGGGGTTGTCTAATTAAACCAAGCCATTTGGATTAATCCACTCCGACGGGTTTAGTAGCTCCGTTGGCCGATATAAGTCCTAAAGAAAGAGAAAAAACAAAACTAAAGGAAATGCAATAACTCAATAAATAACAATCTCTGAAAACTATATATACATCAGATATATATTTACAATTTAACTAACAAATACTTATAAAATAACTCTACTTATCATGTGTACAATACATACAAATAATTCTAATTCTAAGATATATATAATATGTACAAAATACGAATTTTAATCTAAATCTGCGAAAATCGAATGTAAATTGATTTTTTAAACAACAGTAAAGCTATTTGTTTAATCTTTTTGATTTGTTTGCTTATAATGTTTATACTCGAGAAATGAAATATCAAACTGTCTAATTGAAAACAGAAATCACAGATATTAGAAGATGTTTTAACTACAGGAAGTTTCTGTATTCATTAAACTAATGAAATCAAACTAAAAAACTGACCTGTTACCGCATCCAATATTTGTTCAGTGTGTAGCATCCAATCTCCTTGTCTGATGAGGTAAACCTACAGCAAATCCTACAATTTATTCTCATAAATGTGAAGCAGTAATGATGGAATTCGAATGATAGAACATATGAGAGATACGATCATAGCAATCTCATAATTTCACAAGCAGCCACATTAAGATAAATCCTGTTGTGGGAACTTGTGTATAAACGTTCAATAAAAGATAAAGATAAATCTCTTAATTCAAGTTTGAACAAAATGATTACTATATGTTAAATCTGGAACATAAAAGTTAGATAATATATAAATTTTTATCATACCAACTTGTAGTAAACCATGACAGCTAAAGAAATCATAATCTAATTGCAAATTGAAATAATCACGACTTGAATAAAAGCACAATACTGAAAAGCTAAAGTTGTGACAAATATTATATTCCATCCAAGTCTGTAAATGAAAAATCCATGGTCTTGCCCCAGGCAGAGATGCCCTCATGTTTACAAAATAGCATGCTTATATAGGTCCCAGGAACAAAATGTTTCCTGTTGATAATATCAAATCTTTTCCAAAAATATGGGGGATGCAACCTCCCTGATTTTACTTGATATGAAAATACCAACAGCCTAATCTATTTACTAAAAAAAACACAAATTTGATATGGCTAGAAGATGTCAACAACGCTTCATATCTCCTTGGAATCATGGGTTCTTGTTAACAAATGAAAATGGGGAAATTTTAAGTATGTTTTCAAATGTCAAATGAAGTAATTCGAATTTTTCTAACTAGCTATAATCATATTTTATTCAACAAACAAAACAAACTAATCGTTATAAGAAATGTAATCTATTCAATCAAATAATATGTCCTAACTTGAGAGTGACGAAATCATACTAAAATCCAAAAAGATCATACCTGAAATCATGGGATTAAAACATATCAAGCAATCTTGGAGTTTACGATTGTTGTTGCTGCCTCTACATTCTTAAAAATAATAGATCCTGTAGTTTTTAGGCGTTTCTCCTTTTCTTGAGTTATGGATTGGAGTCTACTGTTCTCGTTTGTCAACAAATCCACTTGGTCTTTTAAAGATTTAAACCGGGACTTCAGCAGAGTCACATCAGTATAATACCTGTCTATCCAAGATCGACACTCATCACACTGAGACTGTAATGACTGTGCATTAGCACTGACAGCATTAAGGGTTGGAGAATCATCCACGCAAAAGGTAGGCTTACCACAGAGTTGAATGCCCAAGAATTTTGGGTTATCCATTAGATTGATCAAGGGTTCACAATAGGAGGTTGAGACACAAGGCTGGACAGGTGAGAGGGGTGATGAGGCACAGGCTTGGAGAGGTAACAAACATTTCAACACTTGCAAACAGACCAAAACACTCCCTTCAGCCACAGAGAAAATCTGATATTTTACCTCTAAAGGATGAGCTATATCTCTGGAATGATCCATTTTTTTGGGGAAACCGCCCGCTATGAAGGTAAAAGGGCTCATTTTGGTTCTGGGATTTCAAGGGTTTGATCTAATTCAAAACCGTTTGCTCAGAATAGCTCACGCAAAAACGTGTCTTTGGCAGGAAATTATGGGATTAGCTTAGGAACTCTTCAGTTACTTCCAACTGCACGTCACCTATCTTTGCCCTGCAGCCATCGAAGGTCAAGGAAAACTTTCTAATATCGAAACCCTTGAATCTTTGGATGAACAAAAGCCAACCGTTGCTTTCTAACTCCTCTCTGGAATTATCATATGATAGCAGGGTTTGGACGCCATTAGGCTTGACCCTCACCACTGGAGCCATGCTGAATGGAAGGGAATCAACACAGAACTCACTGGTAGGGTTTGGTAAAAATCCATAGAGCTATAGGCCTGAGCCTCATCAAAACAATGTTGTGACAATACAAACGGTGGGCAGAGGCATTAATCACAATGTGTGGGAATGAAATCGTGAAGCCCAAGACCATAATAAGGAGTAATGGCATCTTGTACTACATATGCCACCTTGGCATTGGGTACATGCTAGGACAGAGTGCACGCATCCAAATTTAATTGCAAAGATAGGTGATTCATAAGAATTGAGAAGCCAAAATTTCCATGAAAGAAATATGGTTAATCATCAAACCAAAATTAATACAAAAATCAAATACCAATTGATAGGGGTATTTCAATCAAACAACCATAATATTCTTAGGCATTATTAGAATTGAAACTATCATAAACAATGAGAGAAACATGTCCATAGAGAGAAATCACAATTTTATAATAAATCATAAGAGCAATTTGTCTTTAAAAACATAATGGTAATTCCGTTCGCAAGTTTTCATGCTTACAATCATGAAAACAAAGTTTTAAAAGACAATAGAGAGAAGCGACGATTTGTAACTGTCATCTCAGAAACTGTTCATGAAGGGTAATGAAATTTCATGACCCTGTGTAGGAAACTATGTAGATTAAAAAATAACAATTGTAATATTGCTGCCAACAATGGCGACACGCTAGGAGAAGCAGTTATCTCTGTTACACGAACGAGTTCAGGTTAGAAAAATATGAAAAGCTTCAAATCGAAGAACAACTGAAAAGTCATTTAAACATCTCAAATAATCATGACGCGATCCAGTTTCAGATAACTTTCATTTTTAAAGGAACGCAAACCGGTGACAAACTTTGGCAAAAGAAAGCCACGATGTTAAGTTAAAATCTCTAATACTGTTGACAGGGCCATTGCTACCAGCAGGCATCCATAGCCTCAACAGGGATGTCAATTAACCCACTCTTACATCTGTATCCTGTCAAGAAATTTCAGATCAGAACGAAGGACGTTTAAGGCCAAAACGAAATCCATATCTGAGAATTTTCTTTTACCTGACATTGCTTCGCTGTCGACAGGCCTGTTTAGTACCCCGGCGAAGCTATCTTGGTGTCATGCATGCATTTACCCGCTGCCAGCAGACCTATTCAGTGTCCCAGTGGGTTTACAAACACTTCCCACAGCTCTTTGAAAGTTTATTCATATTATAGTTTTTTGAAATATTCGATAGAGTGGGGTGGCGCTGAAAATTCCAGTTTTTAAGTTACAGATTTTAAAATTTTACATGTTGTCCTTCATCAAGATCCAAAAATGGTTCATTAATAAAACTGTCTTTCAAGAATAGGGAGACATCGTTGAGTTTCTCTTTTAAAGAATAGGGACAGTGTTAAAATATTTTTAAAGATGGTCGTGAACACTTTCAAATGCAAATTGAAACCGAGAGAATGCCTTTCAAATGAAAAGTCATCTTTAACCAGTCCACAAAATATAGCACTTAATGTTTCAACAACTTTTAGCAGTTATTTTTGAGGGGAAGTATTATGTTTTCTCTGTCTGAAATAGCCCATGGTGCAAGCATGTTTGTTTCAAAAATAAAGACCGATAAGCAGAAATGAAAACAAAAACAAACCAGCAAAGAAAAACAAAGAGCAAGGAAACCAAAACAGAAAATATTTACAAAAGATGTATCTGAAACCATCATGTGAAAAAAAATCCCTTGGGAAACTAAAAGAAAAAAGAAACACCCAGATTGATGTGAAAGCAGTCTTACTCATGGTACCTTGGGTCAGGGTTGATTCGGATTTATTTCTCTTTACTTTCCATTTAAGATTTTCATGACGATACTGCGTTTTTGAAAATAAATGTTCAACTAAAAGCAAAGAGAAAAGAATCAAGAGGACTTCCCTGATAACAGTCGTATTATGGTTCTCGTGGTGCACCCAGTTGCGTTCATGACTGCATTATTACAAAGAGAAATAGTGAGGAATAAAACTGAAAGAAAACCTATTCCTAACCCTACCCTAACTACTAAACATATCAGAATACTACGTGAAGTCATGCTTCCAATGTAGCCATCGGAGTAACTCAAATACTGCAATGGAAACAAAATCAAACATTACTAATAATAATGGTAATATATCAAAAAATGACAGAAACATATCACACTTACCTTCATAATCATCATCTAAAAACAAATTAAGCATGATCTTACCATTCCCTTGAATATTCTTGTTGTACGAATCCTCCAGCCATTGTGCAATCTTGTCATGATAAGGGTCATAATGGCATGGGTGAGTGTAAGTAAGTTTAAAAAAATTGTCAAGATTATGAGGAAATGAAATAACCATCAGCCAAGGCTGAAATGCCCCATCCTCCTGACAAATCTCTAAGTGTTCAATAATTTCTTCACATGGAGGATCTAAAAGAAATATGTCATGCCTACTTCCAAGATACTTAGGTAAAAAGAAAGCAAGCACAACTTTATCTTTATTATGAATTTTTTTTATATATGAATATTCAAGGCATCCTAAGATCCTGTCACAAAAATGAGGATTCAAACCATGACTTTGAAGAAACAAATATATCGATGGGAAAATCATCATAAGAGGATTTGTGATGTCAGTCAGATCATTGGTTTGAATGCTTCCTTTGATGAGATTGATGATTTCAAAATGTGAAGTATAAAAATTAAGATTCGAGCTAATCAAAGGATGAATATGCAACGTAGAATGTTTGATCTCTATAAAATATAGTGCATTGTCTTTTTCAACAATAAACTGTATAAAATCATCTCGCAACATGTCCTTTTCCCATGTGAGTGATGAAAGTGAACAAGCGTCAAATCCAACTTTATCAATGTTAGGTTTGGAATTAATTTCACCAAAATTTAGCATATTGAAAGGATATGATTGTGGCCAAAAAGAGTAGGATGTTGTAGGTAGAATTTCAAGTCCAACAAAGTCTAGGAATATATTAGGATATACAAAATAAAAGGAATCAGAAATAATCACATGAAAAGAATCTCTTGAACTATGATAATTAACAATGGT
>SNQJ01S0111510.1:18930-33063 GCA_010110895.2 Picea sitchensis | reverse complement strand
CCACCCTCCTTCCATCACTTCTTCTCTAAAAGAAAAATCTAAGGTTCAAGCAGTGGAAGATTACATCGAGAATCAACAACAAGTTCTCCAAATCTTAAAGGACAACCTGACTATGGCACAAAATCACATGAAACAACAAGCAGATCAACATCGCAGTGAAAGAAGTTTTGAAGTAGGGGATTGGGTGTTTTTAAGACTACAACCATACAAACAGATGTCCCTCAAGCAAGCCAAGAAGGATAATAAATTATCACCCAAGTACTATGGCCCTTATAAGGTGTTGAAAATATTGGTACTATGGCATACAAATTGGAGTTGTCTGCATCTTCACGAATACACCCAGTTTTCCATGTTTCATGATTAAAGAAGGTTATAGGTGACAAGATCCCAGTTCAAACTATATTGCTAGAACTTGACGAGGAAGGAAAAATAATATTTGAGCCTGAAGCCATCACTGACACAAGAATTTGCCAGCTGAGGAATAGATCCATTTCAGAGTATCTCATTAAATGGAGGAAACTATCGGCTGGAGATTCCACTTGGGAAGATGAGTCTTTTATACAAAAGCATCCAAAGTTACTCAAGCATTGCGAACAACACTTGTCTCAAGGGGAGGGGCATGTTAATCCCTAATATTGGCTCATTACCCCTTAATTGGGGCATATTATATTAGTTGTAATTATACCTCCTAGTCTCCTATATATACCAAGGAGACATTTTAATTTTGAATGATCTTGTACTTGAACATTTAATTGGGGTAAAAGGAGGTTTCCCCCTTGAAGAGGCTTATTATCTGAAATTATCTCTTTTTCAAGGCGTTGAGTACATTTTCTGAGGTTTTTCTATGCTATATTGACATTTGGTTCTTAACAGAAAACTGTGGGACCCAAACCTTTCTCTAAGGAGAAAAAGAAAAACTGTGTAAAAACAAGGCAGGCATGCCCCATGCTCGTGTCATGTAGCCAAAATGTGAGACCGTAACTGAAGATGTATGTTGATGTATATAAATTCAGCACCCTCAGGGGTGGTTGATAACGAAATATGATAGTTCTGGATGGTGAACATACTCTGAAGTGAGGCAAGGACGCCTGTAAGAAGTGTCGATGACTCGTAGGCATTGATGGACTAACTAATTCATAGGTCTTTGGATGGTATGAAACAATTGCAATAGTCACATAGTAAGACCCACCGTAACATGAAAGTTTGTTGAAGTAGACTGTTATGGGGGTCAATGGAATCAGAAAGAAATGATGATTGTCTCTGTGTCATTCGAGACTCCTCATTGTAAAGGTAATGAGAGTCAAGATATTGTCACCTTTCTGGAAACTATGCTGATGTTGACAGAAAGGGAGACGTGACTCCAAGAAGAAAAGGGATTAATGAAATACATTGAGTAATAGGTGGTATCAGATACTGATGGGTAACATGAATGAATTCAAGGTTCAGTGAGACTCAAGACTACCCTTGGTTGGAGAATTTTTTAAGGATGATTGGCAACAACCGTAAAATTTGATATAGTGTCATGGGGATGACTAGATACTGGGTTAAACTGTGCCAGAGGCTAACAAAGTAAACAAACTTAGAGATCATGGGTACATGGACTTGGGATACTCGAGGTTCGTGAACGATGTCAGAATGAAGAAAGAGAGTGGATTCCCCAACCAAGGGCGACATGGGTTTCTTTTCCGAGAAAAGAAGGTCATCAAGGGTGATGACAAAAAGATAAGTAAATTCTAAAAACAAAGGATTTTTACAATTACCAAAGAAATAAAGAATAATTTTGGGTTGAGTGTATAGATACATAAATGGGTGCCCCAGTGAAAGGTGGCTTGTCCTGCTAGGGCGCAAGTTTGTGAGAGAGAACTAGTGGAGGGTGGGGGGGGCATGGGTTGGTTTCTGTATTAGGTAAATAGATGGAGGACGATCTGCAGATGGGAAAACTGATGGTGGATGAGATGGAGGGATAATGATACCGCAGAGGTGCAGTGATTAGAACCGAGATGATATGATCTGGGAGTCCTTTGGGAAAGCTAGAAAAATGATGAGAATAAGTATGGGGTTCATTCTCGTAAGTGCATAAGACTATCATGACTCCCATCTCTATGTGGTGAAAGCAACATGAGTGTCAAGTTGTCAATGGGAACTATGAATGGGAAAACTCATGTGGGGGAGAGTGCTATCGGGGGACAGTATCAAAATGCAACAAAGGTAAAGGTACTACAGAGCCAGATGTAAGGACCCTAAAGGTAAATGTCAGAGGGTATGACTGGGAGATGAAATTGATTTTCAGAGAGAAGAATTACATGCCAGTGTCGAACATATACCTAAAGGGGTTGTGTTTCCTTTGGAACAAGTACTTGCACACATGAAAACCAAATACCTGACATGAACAATATCTTATGATAAATAAAATATAACAGTTATTTGATAAAATGTGAACATGAGCATGTGTACGTGAATGTTATGTGTTAAAACTTCTCCTCCAGGGCCAATTTCAGATGATGGCCCGGGGAATATGAATGTGTAGATGGCGGGACTAGGATCCCGTGGCTGAGAACATATCAGAAAATGGATGATATGGGCTCCTGTAACTGAGTGTGGAAGTTTGGAAAAAGGTACTATATATGGTTGATGGGCCCACAATGCCACCTCATTTGTACCCACCATTGTATCTTATTTGATGAGAGCATTCTAAGGAGATTTGGAGATTACGGGAGTGCTAGTCGACCGATCAGAGAGTTGAGAGAGAAAGGTTAGTGGTCTTATCCTCCTGCATAATCTGAAATTAGTAGAATGTAGTTAGGGGGTGTACAGAGGGTCGTACATTGGTTTTTTTGGGTAGGGCCCCACCAGTGTGCGGGAAAAGGAGGAATACACGTGTGCATATGTGCGGGTATAATTCCATTTCTTGTGCATAGTGTGCGGTTATGTTTTACACAACCACACATGTGGGTGCGGGGGAGGGAAATACAGGTGCGCATGTGATGCGTGCCTGTTTGATTGTCAGTTGCACATTGTGTGCAACTATTTCTCAGAAAGTTGTGCATTAGTGGGCAGTTGTGTAGAGGACATGTGTGCATGTGTGTGCACCAGTCAGGGGGTCAGATGCACATTGATCCACATCTGTTTCTCGGACATCTACGCAGTTGTGCAAAGAACATGTGTGAACATGTGCGCCCCTGTATGAGTGAAAGCCATGCATTGGAGGAAAGGCTAAGAGGTTTGGAATTTATAAATGTTTTGATGTTTTTTATAGATGATGAGGCTGATCAAGTGTTTCTATGTGGTTGTATTTGCTCAGCACACTCCAAACACTACAATTCCCATGCGCTGGAGAGAGAGAAACTGGGAGCATCTTTGGGATGTAGTGAGACAACAGTCGGGTGTTTGGAGGCACTTGGCAGCCTGCGAGTTTCTCAAGTTCTTCGACTATCCTTTGATACGGTCACAGGATTTCCTTCTTTAGTTACATATGATAGTGGTGTGGAGCACTCATCTGTAGTGCTTCATTGTGAGAGGACAACAACTTACATTCTTGACGGTCGAGGATGTCTACTTTTTGACAGGGCTCCCATTCTGTGGGATGGCCCTTCCTACTAACCCCCAGTTGTCGGGGGATGAGCGAGTAAAAGAATTGGTGTCTCACCACTACATAGGGCTGCACCCGATGTCGGGTTCGGTCATCAGGATTGAGGTGATTGACGACCTCTTGACGGATTTTATCGCCACTATGGTGGTGAGGATCTACGGATCCTTGGTGACTTAGTGGATCACAGGAGGTCAACTGAGGATCATGGAGAGGGTCCTTGATGGGGACCATTTTTCCCGGTGGATTCTTCTACACACCAGGATGATGGGGAAGATTCACTGGTGTCGGGAATTTGACTCCGGTGACTTTTCCCTTGGGTCTATTCTGGTGGCCTAGTTTCTAGAGAAGGTTCCCCTATTGCGCCCCAGGATTCTACTGGAGCCTGCAAGGCCACAAGAGTCATGAGTGATGAGGTGGGACCATGTGTTGTCTCATAATGGGGGGGAGAGGGTGGCCATTAATTCACATCCATAGTGGCGACAGATGCCATAGGTGATACTGCGGTACCCATACATTGGTATGGATCACTGACATGACTCAGACATGATGTTGGCTCCTGGGGAGGAATGGGATGTTTGCGGTATGTATTTGTATTTATGTTTTGTGATTTTGATAGATTTCATTTGATTATATATCTATATATGGATGATGATACTATCTGTGGTGTTGTTTTGCAGATGTGGGACCCTAAGGCTGTGAGGGAGAGATGGTCGAGGAGACATCTCGTCAGGAACCAGTGTGACTGCCTCTTGCAGAGTCACGGGTAGGATAGAGGTGGAGACAGGATGATGTTGGTGTTGTACCAGCACATGATCCGAGAGAAGGACAGAGGCAGAGACTAGATGATGTTGGTGTTGGACTAGAACATGAGCCACAGGGAGAGGCCCAAGGTTTGTTGGACGAATTGCATCGATGCTTTGAGAAGGTTTTACAGGGTGTGTTGGAGGGGATGTGGGCCACATCCAGGAGGAGGGGGTCCTAGAGCAGTGTGTGGGCGTTCCGATAGAGTGGAGGAATCTGATTTGTCGGGCAGTTGTAGTAGGGGTAGATATGACTGGTTGGCTTCCTCTTAGACCTGGAGGGGCCCCAGCTGGTGAGGCACCTCCAGCTGGTGAGGCACCTCTAACTGACAGAGGGCCTGGGGGGGAGCTCCAGGGGCGCCATGAGTGTTGGGTTATGTATTTATAGTCTTGAGAGACCATTTTGTACAGGGTAGTTGATACCCATTTTATATAGGGTAGGGGGTACCCATTTTGTACCTATAGGGGTGAGGTTACTCATTGGCCTATGGGTGATGTATTTTGTATTTTGTAAACACTTATGACANTGATGTTTTTTATCCTTATGATGTCTTTTCTATATGCTATGACAGATGTATGATGTTGATGTATATGTGATTATGTTTTAATGTGATAAATTCCAATATAACACTAGGTTATCCATGTTATCTACGATTTGATTGAATTGTCTTGGAATATGTGTAAATCCGATCGAATCAAAGTTGCAAGATAAGAATCTAACTTGCAGGTATTTGCGAAAGAGGCAAGGATCGTCAACGTGATATACATTGTTGAGCTGCAAGATGACAAGATGGGAATATAATAGAACTCTAAGGTGACAAATGTGGCGGTGTCTGGCCTCGGTGAGGAGACCAATGATGGCAGCGTGTTCAACTTGGTTGTTGGTGGACGAGCCCAAACATATGCCACTAGAGTGGCGTAGTACATGTGAGGGGGTATGGAGGGCCAAGGAAGCTGAAGCGAGATTATGTGTCCAGTGGCTACACCATTAGCGTAACTGATGTGGTAGGTTGATGAATGATGCATCTGTCAATAACACAAATGATAGATCAGACATGAGGAGTGGTGGTGAAAAGCAAGACTAAAAAATCTACAAATGTGTACAAAGAAAAAGCCTAAGGTAGAATGGCTACGCTCAGGCGTAAAACTGATTTAAGTACAACCCGTTGACAGGTTATTTGAGAGGATATCCTTCTAGAGAGGCCAGGACGTATGCACCTTTAGTATGGTAGTTTTGGATGATATAGGGTCCATGTCATAATGAATCGAATTTCCCATGGATGAGAGTATCGTGGGCGATATCGTAGGCTAGGACAAGATATCCTTTGTCGAATGAGAGAAGGTTGACATGGCGGTCAAAGGTGGTTTTGGACCATTTTTTAGTTTCCTCATTGTTCTATAATGAAGATCGACAATCTTCATCCAACGATTCTAAGGTCAGCAAGCAATGCTCCATTGGTGCAGTGTCAGGTAATATCACGATGGCAGTGCATAATGTTGGAGTTTCACACTTGATAGGGAGGGTGGATTTGATCCCATGGAAGAGGTGGAACGGTGTAAAACCGGTGGCAGTTTTGACTACTGTGTGATAATCACATAACGCGGAAAACAACATATGATGCCAGTTGGTATTATGTTTGTTGATGGTACGTTGTAGCATGGTTTTGAGGAATTTGTTGACAGCCTCGACCTTTTCGATGGACTGAGGGTATTATGGGAAGGCAAACTCATGGGAGAAGCCTAACTTTGAGGAGAGTTTCGCAAATATTTCATTCTCAAAGTGTTTATCGTGTGTTAGCACTAAGAATCACCCTCAGATTTCAAAGAGGATAATCCCAGTACCCATCAAAGTATGTGTAAATGTAAATGAGTGATTAAAGGTCAAATGAACAAGACTCAGAATAATAATGTTTTAACTCAGAAATATGGGCTAGGATGCAAAAGCAAATTAGGTCTTGATTATCTTTAGTCGATGATTTAGAGTAAAAGTGAATAGGAGGAATACTTAGTGAGGGAGGTTTAAAGGTTTTCTATTGACATCAAGTCTTCAAGAAGCCAAAGGCAGAAAAACTCAAACACAAGAACTTCTTGAATTTAAAGTTAAAGAACATTGAAGAACATCATAGCAGTATTATAATCAAACATTAATCATAAAACAACCATAACAATCTCATATGGATCATCCAATCATGAGTACTTCAGTATAAGAGGAAACAAGATGATATAAAGAGAAATTGACTTCTATTAATCAAAAAAGTCTCAAGTCTAATACATAACCAAAGAACAGTCTACTTAGTCAAAAATATTACAATCAGGGAGCCCTTCTCAACCGTTAGAACCTCTCTAATCATTTATAAGATGTATTTATAATCAAAAGAGGAAAGGCAACAACTAGAGGTGTTATTTGACCTTCTCAACCTAGGATTCTTCAAAACAACTAAAATTCTAACACATGTGCCAACAAATTTTAACAAACCTCTACAATTTAGGAGCCATGTTGGAAACCATTCCAACAAGAATTAAATGACATGTCTCCTTTAGGCACATTCCTTTTCAGTGCCAAGTGTCCTCCAGTGGTTGTATGTTGCCTCCATGCTGCCACCTATGATCCTTTCCACATCATCAACAATCAAGAAGGAGTCATGAATCTAAATCCTTTGACTATAAGGGCCAGTTTGTAACGCCATTCAGTAGCGCATTTGGTAGTGATTTTTGTAGCGCCCTTTGCAAAACAAATCTGCATATTTTGTAGTGCCTCCTCCAAAAAAACTATGTATATTTCATAGCACCACTCCTAAAATAGGTATGCAGTTTCCATAGTGCCAATCCTATGTAGCTATGTAGATTTCGTAGCGTCATCCATCAAATGTTTCTTCAAATTCTGTAGTGCCATTGTTGACATAGCTCTGCAGAATCGGTAGCGCCACTATGTAGTTCAGCTAGAAGATTTCGTAGCATTCTACAGAATCGGTAGCACCATTGTGTATTTCAGCTAGGATATTTTGTAGCATCTTAGGTAGTGCAATTTGCAGAACATACTATATAGACGATTCCATAGCGTGATGGCGCTACAGAATGTCTGTGTTTTTTCTGTGTGATGAGACAAATCCTTCAAAACCATAAAAAACTTAGTTAATGGACTAGGAGCATGTATATACCTCTATAGGTGGAAAAATTATATTGTCCTTAATCACCTTACATTTGCAAAAAGAGACCACCCACAAAAATGGATCTGTCATCCCCCAACTACTTCATCAATCTAGCACTCCTCCTTGTTACATGAGAACTTCCCTCTACTGTAGAAACATATTTTTCCTTTGCAGGTGTTGACACCAGAAGTCACCTCTAGATTGCATCAAAGGTAATCCCAGTACCCATCAGTTTTATGTCACAATTAATAATTTAGGGGAGGTCTAATGGGCCCAAACTCAGGACAGTATCGCTTTAACTCAGAAAAATGGGTTGGCAAGAATAGGTAAGGGAGGTCTTCATCTAAATTTAGTCAGTAATTTACTGTATAGTGGTGAGTAGGGGGAAGAACTTAAGGAGAATGAAGTGGTATGCTATGGATATCTGGTCTTCTAGCAGCCAGAGGAGAGAAAAAATCAGAAGACAAGATCTTCTTGGCTCAGAGCTTCAAGAAACTTAATGAAATTATTATGAACTGACATCAATCATACATCACAATTCGATAACAACTGCCTGGCTGGATCTTCCATGCCCAGGTCATTCAATGATGGAAGGAAACAACACAGAGAACTGATTAAAACTAGCAATGAAGTCACTATGATCGAACCTTCATCACAAAAACATAGCTACCCTCAACTGGATCTTCCATGCCCGAGTGTTCTAACACAGATGTTTCAAAGAGATAAAAGGAAATTGACTTTCATTAAACAAGAAGTCTCAAATACATATCATAACCAGAGAACTAGAGGATTTACTAAAACTTTACAATCGGGAGCTCAGCTCAACCATCGACCATAACAAAATATCAAAACTGAGTATTTATACTCGAAACATCTTGCTCCCTTTAGGAGCATGCTCTAGTCACTGCATTCAAGGATTAGCGTCTTCCTGTTCTTATATCAGGATTCACTTGCATTCTTATGTTAGATGCAATATGGTATTGGCATGGTCATCACAAGAAAAACCATGACAGGGAGATTTTGGCTGACAATCTGCCCTCCACGGCTAGATTTTCCATGCTTTCTATTTATGTGGTGAAATGAGGTTTCAACCACCTTCCCCCCATTTTCATTAACTTATTTTATTGAGATGAGGATGAAGCCTGACACCCATGAATGCTCCAAGCAACCTTACAACTCCTTTGAGTCAACTCAGGCGTCCCAAGGCCACGCAGATGTTTCTTTGTGACCATATTGGATGCTCTGATCCTTTGCACGACTCTATTCCCTTGTCTCACACAACCATGGGCTGTGACCTCACGCTTGACCACATGAAATATCAGGATTTTGCATTTTATGAGATTGCATGGTTATCCCCGCTGAAATCCCCAAGTCGTGAAATCTTGATTGCTTGGAACGGGCGACACGTATCCATTTGCATTGGATGACCCTAATGAACATCAACATTTCGGGACCTTGGGTTGTCGGCATTTCTCACTCCATCTCCCTGAAACAAACTTCTCCATGTTGATCCTATGCCGCATGTCTTTCTTGAATGGACGGTCGAGATCATTTCAGGACTTCGCGTGTTGTGAGTCTTTAATACTCGCCCTCCTACTTTCCTGACTCACGAAATTGTGAAAAGTTGATCTAATGGTCCAGATCTCTCCTTTGGTCAACAACTGTGATCTTTTCACGATTTCACATTTCACGAGTTCTAAAGACTTTTCTCTTTGACTTCTCTGACTCACGAAATCGTGATTTAGGATAATCGTGCACCGCGTGTCCTTATGAAATGAACGGCTTCGATCATTTCACGACTTTGGACCTCTCCTTGACGCTAAAATTGATGCAACTGTATGATCCTGATTACCCTATGGCCTTCGATATGCTCCACCTAGTGGATATTCATCGTTGAATACTAATCTTGCTCGTTCGCTTGATTCAAATCCATATTTGACCACTCTAGGTGTGGTGTTTGGTGTTTGCGACTACGGCCTGCGAACAACTACTTGGATGACTAGCTAAAGACTCAAGAAAGAAAAAGGGTCAATGAGAGAGGTAAAGAGAGGAGTGCTCGACTTTAGGGGAAAACAAAAAGGATTAGAGATGGTATTTCTCAAGAAAGTTGCTATAGAAAAATAGGTCTATCAAGCAGGTGAAGACAAATAGCAGAAAATGACAAGCTGAGAGGAAAACTTACGACGGGGTCTGCAAAAGAAGGACAAACAAGTAAAAACACATACCAAGGTAGAAATCACAAACCCCTAAGGCTCTGACAAGATTATGTGCTAACATTTGGATCCCCAAGGGATGGCATGCTCCCTGGGAGATGTCAAGAATGTGTAGCTCCATTGCCTTGCTTTGGGTTATGGATTCTCCTACTAAAAAAAAATACATAAAACATGGACGGTATTTACAATGGTGGAACATCGATTGTGGATTCAAACAAAAAACCTTTTTAGGAAGTGCCCATTTATTGGGCCACCGAAAACTTCATCGCCTTACAAATTTTGCAATCTGTAAGTGTTGTTGGGAAACACTTCAGAACTTTTGAAGGGGCCAATCCAAAGGGCTTAAAATTTACCATGCTTTCCCTTGTCCTAATTGGGTGCATCCCATTTGAGTACTAGATCTCCTAGCTAGAAATCCTCTTTTCTCGCCTTTCTGTCAAAGGCTTGTTTGATCTTCTGTTGGCGTTCATGAGTGTTGCGCCTCTTTCGTCACCTTAGTGAGAAAAATAGAGGTGCTTACAAGCTTAGTTGGGTTAGCTAAGAAAGACAACTGTAAGGGAAAAGGGTTAGAGAAATAAATATAAAAGAATAACTAAGAAATAAACTAAGAAATAAAAGAACAACTAAACTATTGAACATAAGGACATAAGAACAAAAAGACAATAAGACTCATGTCACCAATGGAAAGTATTATATTAGTGAAAGAAAACACCAAGAAGAAAGAGGACTATGAGTCCCTTCTTCCTCCAAGGGAGGGCTCTTGAACCCCCACAAATAAGCTCTTCTTACAACTTTGAATGAAAATGGTGAAGGAATCCCAAGAAAATCCACTCAAGAGGTGAGATGGATTGCCCAATGTAATGGTGCTAGTATACTCTTGATGAGAATAGAGAGTTCCTCAAGAGGATAGTGGCATAATAACTTTTCTAATGAAATTCCTTGAAAATGAAGTGCACCCATGGCCTTGTTTTATAGCACCTCTTTGAGGTATTTTGCAACCAGCTTGTAGTGTGAAAAGAGGCTAATTAGGGCATTTTTAGGTCTTTGACCAGCCACTCAGTTGGATCCAGTTGAGATTTGGGTGTCAAATCAACTTGGAAGCTAAACCAGAAGTGGGTGGGAGGCCGACCAATTTCATAAATGCATCGTTCTCAGATGTGCGCGGCTTTTAGCGACCACAGTCGTGCATCGGGTGCATGTGCGCTTTTCCTGCGTTTCTATTTTGCGCATGTGCGCACGTGCCCTGTGTAATCATAATGCACGTTAATTTTATCACTGGTTGTATAGTTTGGACCTTTTGGAAATGATTTGGTGGTAATTTTGGTCCATGGGTGACCTCATAACTATTTGACGATGCTGGATTCTTGTAACCATTTGTGGAAGAAATTTCAGTGATAACAGATGCCCCCTGATGGATGAGGTTAGGAGCATACGTATAACAAAAATTCATCAATGTTTCTTCGACTGAGATTTCCATTGTCAGAGAGAGTGATAGTGAGAGTGTCAAGAGTTACCCATTGGAGGGAGAAGGGAACCTGTAGAACCCAACCTTCCATAAGGTGTGTAAAAATAAACTGTGTACAAACAAGGTGGGCATGCCCCATGCTCGTGTCATGTAACTCAAAAAGGAATGGTGTGTTGATGTAGACAACTACAGTGCCCTCGGGGGCAGTCATGATAAAGGCAGAAGACAATTCTATGGAGGAACATACTCTGAATAGTAGGCAGTGACATCTGTAAGAAATAGCACAGATTCTGTAGGCATTGATAGCCCAACCAAGTTCAGAGGTCTTCGGAAAATATAAGAAATAACTGCAATAGTCACAAAGTAAGACCCACCATAACATGAGAAATTGTTGAAGTCGAATGTTACAGGGGTCAATGACAGTAGGGAGCAATTGTGGTTCTCCATGTGCCATCCGAGACCTCTCATTGGAAAGGTAATGAGAGTCAAGATACTGTCGCCCTTCTGGAAAACTACGTTGATGTCGACAAAAGGGGGATGCGACTCCCAGAAGCAAAGGGCTTTATGAAATCTACTAGGTGAGGTTAGGAATTGGAGGAGGTACATGGTCAAAGTCAAGATGTATGAAGAATCAAGACTTCCCTTGGTTGGGGGTATATGCAAAGTATAAGTGGTCACAACCGTTTAACTAGGTCGAGTGTCAGGGGAACAACAAGATGTGGGACAAGTTGTGTGTAACACCCGGTTTCCCCCAGTTTGTAAAAAGTAACTATAATGGCCAAGAACTATGGCAAACTCAGAAATGTGAATGTGTGATGTGAATGGACCTTGTGAAAAAGGTCGATAAATGTAAATAATATTATGAATATATATATATATATATATATATATATATATATATGTTGCAGGATTGCTGAGAGGGAAAATGTTGAAAAAGAGACCACGATGGCTAAAGAAAGACGATGGAAGGCACCTGGAAAGGTGGCGTTAACTTCCATCGAAAATCAATACCGTATTTGGACTTCACTGGCCTAGAGAACCAAGAGTGGCTCGCTGGCCCATATTAAATGCCTCACATTTAATATCCCACCGATTGGTAGGTAAATGGCTCCTCAAGAATTAATGAGGGATGGGGGAAATGAACCGCCCCTCCGTAGGAGTTGCAGACCTGACCAGTGTGTGGAAAAACATGCCACATGCAACCTCGCAAGAGGAAAAAGGCGTGAGGGAGAAGAAAAGGGGGATTCGACATTGGGCATACGCAAGGGAAGGAGAACCCTAGAAGAGATTTGGCGATATGCAGAGTGAGTGATAGCAGAGATGAAGGAGAGTAACCTTCGCTCCTGGTCACTGGAAAACAAGGACGTAGTCTCACAGCATCGTGGTCTCAGCTCGGGGGTGGCTAGTGGTAAATCCACTGGGAGTCGTTGAGCCTACAGTTGGGTGGAAACGAGCACCCCTCTCAGCAGTTGCATAACCCCTAGTGTTACCTTCTGATAAGTGTTTTTCCTTTGGCATCTTGAAATATATGTATTTTGACATTTATGCTCATAAGCTGTGAAATTGTGAATTATTTTAGTATAAGAATGTTTGTATGGTGTCTTGATTAGTACTGGTAGTTGCATGTTTATATGGAAATACTACGTAGGGATTATGTTCTCATAGATCGTTATTTATTTGCGTACTGATCTAATTCAGACTTCACGTTTGGTTCTCGAGAGAGAGAGATACCCTTATCTACCTCGGATAGTACCCTGGGTAAACCTCCCCATAGAGATACCCTTCTCAAAAGCCCATAAAGAATATGGAAAAAGGATGTGAAGGCGCAAGGCCTTAGAAAATCCCTGATAAGTATCGAATCAACGGACGAGATCCCTTCGGGAGATCGGTGGTCACTCACAACTGTCAGATTGAAAGAAGAAACTAGAGTGTTAAGTGCCTTAACCCTGAATGGGTGTTGATCGACGAATGAGATCCCGTTGGGAAATATATGGTCACACATGACCGTTAGATTGGTAGGAGAAAGTAGGGTGTTAAAAGCCTTACCACTTTGTCTTTCTGTGACTTCGTGGGTAGCGAAGAGATCGGGACCGTAGATCCCCAAGGTCCATGAGAGCATCTGGACCGTTGATTTTTCCATGTCCAGGAAGTCATGGGAGAATGCACAAGTTAGGAACCTATCTGATCCGTCAAATCTCGACTGGAAAACCTGACAGCTATTGGATCTTTTAGGAGATACCGAGGGTTAAAACTCCAGAGAATAGGGGCGAGAGCCCCAAAATAGATCTAGACCGTCCGAACGACGGAGGCCACGTGTCATGAGATTTCCCATTTCGGGAAATCAGGAATCGAGAACTCGGGAGTTCTGGTGACGAGAGATCGAGATGTTCCATGGTGGAAACCCCGAAGCAGTCTTAGACTGACCGATCTCGGGAGACTATGTGTCGAGAGATTAGTTGTTTCGGGAAAACGGGGATCAGGGATTCGGGAATCCCATTGAAAAGAGGTCGGGCTCTCGCCTTGATAAATCTCGACGAAAGAGAGACTATGGTAATATGGGAAGAGGTCATATTGACCAAGGCATAACCCAAGGGGATAATCACTGATTGAGGCTCCTTCGACACTTCGGCATTTCGACATTCGGGATACCGAAGGGCATGTTCCCCTGTGCTCTCAAACCCTGAAATCCAAACTTATAAACATCGAGATGTTAGCATGTGGTTAGGCTTCGATGAATGGATAGGATCCTCTCAGAGGATCCATGGTCTGGGATGAACATGAGATGTGAGGAAGAGATGTTGGATTTAAGCTGGGGTGCGAATGCGCATTAGGGTAAGTAGCGAGCAGATTTGGATGGCCAGAGTCCAGCCACCCAGATCTATGGCTGAGGCTTCATTCTGGAGCCCCCTTGTTGTTT
>SNQJ01S0111510.1:8197-18822 GCA_010110895.2 Picea sitchensis | reverse complement strand
GGAATGGTGTGGCGTGTGAAGTGGGACCTGCCTCCTGTCACGTCTCCCTCCGGGTCATGTTTCCCCTCTCTCCACCTATACTCAACTCAACCACACGATAGGGTCGTTCCTAATGGCCATTCGCTAACCCTGTTGGGATTCGTCCCTATTGGCCAGTCACTATCCCTGTCAGGGTTCAACGGTTGCAGAGTCGAACGATTTGACATTCCTGTAGCGCTGAGGCGCGAAATACAAAGAGGCACCATGATTATTTGACCTGTGATCATGACCCGCGATCACAAGGGAGTAGAGAGAGAAAGAGAGAGTTATCTTACGCTAGGCCTCCGTAGATATTTCGGGGGCTCTGATTCTGCAGAAATCAACAAAAAACTTGATTATGGTAGTGGGTATGTCACATTGTGCCAGAGGTGGGACAAAGTGAACAAAATCAGAGGGTAAAGGTAAGTGGCCTGTGGGATACTCAGAGTATATGGATGATGTCAACAGGGGTAGATGATAAAGACTTCCCCAACCACGGGCGACATGGGTTGCGTTTTCCAAAAAGGGAAGAAGGTCGCCAAAGGTGACGACAAAATGGTATGTAAATGCTGGAAACAAAGGCTTTTTTACAATAAATAAAGAATAATTTGGGATGAGTGTAAAAATACAAAAATGGGTGCCCCAATGTAATATGGTTGGTTCGGTTAGGGCGCCATTAGCTTGGAGAATTGGTGGAAGGTGGGGGCCCCATGGGTGGGTTTTTGTATGAGGTAGATGAAATGAAGGGAAATTTGTAGAGGGGAAAACTGATTGTGGATGAAATGGAGGGTTCATGATACTGCAGAGGTGCAGTCTAAATAGAACCTTGAAGAGATAATCTGGGAGTCCATTGGGAAAGCTAGCAAAATGAGGATAAGGAGTATGTGGCTGATTCGCGAC
Source organism: Picea sitchensis (assembly GCA_010110895.2). Taxonomy (NCBI): domain Eukaryota; kingdom Viridiplantae; phylum Streptophyta; class Pinopsida; order Pinales; family Pinaceae; genus Picea; species Picea sitchensis. Next base: position 17,904 of record SNQJ01S0111510.1, on the reverse strand, counting down.
ATGATGTAAGACTATCGAGACTCCCATCCCTAAAGGGTTGAAAAACAACATGAGTGTCAAAGTGAAAAAGGGTTCTATGAATGGGACAACTCATGTGGGGGAGAGTGCTACCAGGTGATAGTACCTAAGATGCAATAGAGGTGTCGGTACTGCAGACCCAGAGATGGGGATCCTAGAGGCAAATGCCAGAGGGTGTGACTAGAGATGCAATTGAGATTAAGAGGGAATGATTACATGCCAGTGCGGATTATATACCTGAAGGAGTTGCATTGATGTATGATGACCAAGTACCTGCACACATGAAAACCAAATACCCGCCATGAACAATATCTGAAGAGAATCGAACATACAAGCATTTATTTGAATATTTTGACCATGAGCATGCGTACCTGGATGGGGTATGAAAAAATGGTGCCCCGGGGGCTAAGGATAAAAATTGGCCCAGGGACTGTCTTGATGTAGATGACGGGAGGCTGATCCCGTGGCTGAAGATGGATCGAAAAACGGACACCCAGAGCTCCTGGGATGGTATTTGGAAGTTTGGCGGAAAGGCCTATATATAGTTGTAGGGTCCACATTGCCACCTCATTTGTACTTTTTGCCAGAGTGACTGGACGAGAGGTATTTAGAGGAGGTTTCGAGAGGATGAGGCAGTTGATTCAAGACCAACGAGCTTCAGGTTAGTGGTCTTATTGTCCTGCATAGAAGTAGGTTTTCAATTTATGGGCAGGGCCGTACAGGGGATTTTATGGGTGTGGGCCCCCAAGTGCATGGGCGATCTGGAAATATGTGTGCATGGGTGCGCACATGTTATATAGATATCCATGCATGGGTGCACCCTAAGGGGGGACAAAGGCATGAATGATATGCGTGCCTGTTTTCTACACAACTGCGCATGGGTGCGCGGTTGTGTAGTGGACAGGCATGCTATGATGTGCACCTGTGTTCATGACAGGGGCGCATGTCGACGCCCTTGTAGGTTGGGTAGGCATGCACGCATGCACGCCTGTGGGATGGATAGGTGTGCCTGCATGCATGCATGTGGGGTGAATAGGTGCGCATATGTGTGCGCCTGTGGGTTGAACAGGCGCGCATATGTGCGTGCATGTGGGTTAAATAGTCACACCTTGGGGCCAAGGTTGACGGGTAAAATTATCTTTTTTAATGTTTTTTATGGTCAATATGGATGAACTAGGACTGTATTATGTGGTTGCAGGTGATTATTTGCACGATGTCAGTCCATTGGCGAGAGTGGGACTGGTCACAGCTGAGGGATCTCGTGGCTATTGAGGAGCTGAGGGTTTGTGCCACTTTGGCATCCTGTGGGTTGTTGAAGTTCTTTGAGTGCCCATTGATATGGGCGCAGGAGTATCTCCTGCAGTTTCTGATCCGGATGTGGAGTCCGGACCTGCATTGCTTTATGGTGCGGGGAGAGTAGATCACCTTCACTGCTATGGAGGACGAATATTTTCTAACTGGGCTCCCTTTTCAGGGAACGCCCCTACCGGTGGAGCCGATGTTACCTACAGACGTGTCGTTAGCGACCTTGGGCCAGAGGTACTATTCGAGGGAGAACTACATGTCGGGCAACATCGTGAGTATCAGGGCGATGGATGCTTTGGCTCATCAGTGTGTAGCAGAGATGATTGTGAGGGTATATGGGTCCCTCGTGACTCAGCTGATAAGTGGTGGTCAGTTGAGGGTTATGGGGAGGGCACTGGCTGGCGAGCATTTTGCCTGGAGGTTGATGTTGCATGCCATGATGGTAGGGCAGCTCGACAGATGTCAGTCTACAGACTCAGGGGACTTTGCCTTTGGGTCCATTGTGGTGGCCTGGTTTTTGGAGAGGGTGTCGATGTTGTGCCCTAGGATTTTATTCGGTGTTCCTGGTGTGCGAGAGCCGCGACTAAGGTGGTGGTCGATGATTTTGGCTCACCACGGTGGGGGTGAGGGCGGCCATTTTTTCATGGATGAGGTGGCAAATGTCGCAGGTCATACTACGATATCCATACTATGGTGTGGACTTTCGGGGTGATCCATACATGGTGTTACCTCTAGGGGAGGAGTTTGATCACCGAGGTATGTTTGTGATTTTGATATGTTGATTTTTGAGATAGCATGACATATGTATTTTGTATAGATGTTGATACTATCATTTGGTTGTTTGTATGTGCAGATGTGAAACCTTGTTGGTGTGAGGTTGAGTTGATGAGAGCACCAGTTTGCTAGGAGCCGGGGAGGCTGCCGTAGGGAGGGCCGTGGGCAGGAGAGAGACATCGCTGTGAGGACGTCGAGGCGAGACTAGCTAGTGACGAGAGAGCAGCGAGGAGATGTTTTTTTGATGACCCTGGTGCTGGGCCATCGCATGCTCCTCCGGCGGAGGCCAGGGGAGATTTTGAGGACATTTTTCACCACTTGGAGGTGGTGCTACAGGGATTTCCTGAGGGTATGTGGTCACGCATCTAGGATGAGGGAATCTTGGAGCATTGTGTGGGAGTTCTACTGATGTGGAGGGTCGTGGTGCGGGGAGCAGTAGTAGCAGGTGCTACCATGATTGAACAGTTACCTCCCGGTTCGGAGGGACCAGTAGTGGGTGGGGCACCACCGCCTGAGGGAGGGGCAGGAGGTGGGGCTCTAGAGACACCTTGAGTGTTACTCTATGTATTTTTGTATTTTTGTATATAGGCTGGTGAGCCCATTTTGGTGTAGTGGCACCAATTTTGTACCGAGGAGATTTGCTGGCCTACAGATTTTGTATATGATGTTTTTTTTTGTAAACATTTTGATGGCACTGGTGACCGATTTATATATATATGAGTATACATTTTGGGGTCTTTGTGATGTTTACATGTGTTTTTTAATGTGTTGATGATGTCTAATCTATATATGTTGTGATAGGTTGTTGATGGTTTATGTGTGTGTAGACATATTTTGATGTGATATATGCCAATCTAATACAATGTTAGCTAAGTTATCGGTAATTTGATTCAATTGTCTTGGAATATGTGTAAATGTAATGAAATCAGAATGTCAAGATAAAATTCTAACCTACAAGTATTTGCGAAAGAGGCAAGGATCGCAGACACAGTACACATTGTTGAGCTGGAGGACGACTAGTTGAGAGTCAAGAAAGATGCTAAGGTGATGAATATGATGATGAAGAGCATCAGCAAGGAGGCCAATGACGACAGTGTACTCATCTTGGTTGTTGGTTGTTGAACCGAAACATATGCCGCTAGATTGGAGTAGTTCATGTGAGGGGGTATAGAGGGCCCAAGCTGCCGAAGCAAGATTTTGTGTCCACCGGGTGGCGTCGTCGGCTTAACCGATGTGGTAAGCCGGTGGAGGAAGCATTTGTCAATAACACAAATGGTAGTTTAGATGTGAGGGATGGAAAAAATATTAAAAACACTATAAAAGAAATAACCTAATGTAGAATGGCTACGCTTAGGCGTAAAATTTCTTTAAGTATAACCCATTGACGGGTTCTTTGAGAGAGAGGCTAGGATGTATGCGCCTTTGGTGAGGAAATGTTGGATAATGTAGGGGTCATTCCATAGTGATTCGAATTTGCCATGACTGAGGGTATCATGAGTGATATCGTAAACAAGGACGAGGTCGCCTTCATGAAATGAGGGAAGGTTGACGTGGTGATCAAAGGTGGCCTTTGACCATTTTTTAGCTGCCTCATTGTGTTGTAATGAAGATTGACAATCTTCATCCAGGGACTCTAAGTTCAGCAAGCACTGCTCCATTGGAACAGTGTCGGGTAATAGCTCAATTGCGGTGCGTAAGGTGGGAATTTCGCACTCGATGGGAAGAGTGGCCTCGATCCCATGGACTAGATGAAATGGTGTGAAACCAGTGGTTGTTTTCACGGCCGTACAGTAAGCCCATAGTGCGGAAAATAACATATGATGCCAATTGGTCTTATGTTTGTTAACCATGCACTACAACATGGTCTTGAGGAACTTGTTAATTGCTTGGACCTATCCATTAGACTGAGGGTAATATGGTGAGGCAAACTCATGGGAGAATCCCAACCGAGGTGAGAGTTCCACGAAAATATCATTCTCGAAATGTTTCCCGCGATCGGAAACTAGTTGGAGTGGTACTCCAAAGCGGGATATGACGTGATTAAAGAAAAAATGCACTGCAGTGTCAGTGGTGTTGTTGAAGGTGGCCATGGCTTCAACCCATTTTGTGAAGTAATCGACTGCGACAACAATGTATTTGTGGCCATTGTTGGATGGGGGATTACAAGTCATGAAGTCGATGCCCCATTTACAAAAGGGGCCTGCGGTAATGACTGGGTGGAGAAGAGCAGGTGGTGCTCGTGCTTTGTTGGCATAAACATGACATTTATCGCATCTCTTCATGGCATGAATGCAATCGTGAAACAATGTAGGCCAAAAATAACCTGCGCAGATGATTTTCTAAGCAGTGGACATTCCCAAAAGATGCCCCCCGCATGCACCACTATGGAAATCGTTCAAGACTCTATCGGCCTCGTCAATAGTCAAGCATCGATGAAGTATGGTGTCAACCCCTCACCGATATAAGATATCTATGATGAGGAGATAGCAGAGGGCCTGGTGTTGAATATGACGATGATCATCTCGTGAGAGGTGGTTACTGAACTTTTGGGTTTGGAGGTAGATGAGGAGGTCGTCGTACCAAGAATCATCTGAAGTGATGTAGAAGGGATGTTCATCGGGGAAGTCAGTATTGACGGGGGGATTGGTAGTATCAGAGGGGAATGTCGTGACAAGTTCGGCGAGGCCAAGAGATTTCTTGCTCTTGGGTGTTGAAAATTCAAGATCGTACTTCTGAAGGATAATGATCCATCGGGAAAATTTTCCACTAATTTGCCGACCACTAAGCAAGTATTGTATCGGGTTGGAATCTGCTATGACTTTAGTCATGCGAAGCAGAATGTAATGGCGCAGTTTCTGGACTGCGAGGACGACTGCAAGGGATAGTTTCTCTTCGTGTTTATACTTCAAGGGTGGCCCTGAGAGGTTTTTACTAATGTAGTAAATTACATGCTCATGATCGTCATCACCAATTTGAATGAGAACTCCTACGACTGAGACAACTAAGGATGAGATGTAGAGGATATAGTCGCGACTGTAGTCGGGTGCACTAATTAAAGGGGTGTTGGAGAGTGCCATTTTAAGATCATCAAATTACTTTTGGGCATGTTCATTCCAGTGGATTGGGATGTCATGGCGAAGTAAGCGAAGGAAACCGTGTGCTCGAGTGGCATAGTCTGGGATGAACCGCCGTAGAAAGTTGGCTTTTCCTTGTAGGCTATGTAGTTGGTGTAAATTCCATGGGGGTGGAATTTCGGTGTTGGCTTGGACTTTGAGGGGGTCCATGGTAATATCGCTTTGGGACACGATGAATCTGAGGAGGCGCCCAATAGTGATGCAGAATACACATTTGAGGGGGTTCAAGTTGATGTTGTACTGACGACACCATTGGAAGACAATCCGTAAATCATCAAGATGCTAGGTGCTTTTTTTGGATCGAGTTGTGAGATCATCCAAGTATGCAAGGACGATATGAGCTAGATCATGAAAAATGTAGGTCATAGCCCACTGGAAAGTTGTGCCAGTGTTCTTTAGGCCAAAAGGCATGACACGATACGCAAATGTACCCCAAGGGGTGGCGAATGTAGTTTTGTATTGATCGGTTGGGTGGATTTGGATTTGATTATAACTAGAGAAACCATCCATGAGGGACAGAGCCTTGTGGCCTGCGCAGTCGTCGATAATTTGATCAATGAAAGGTGTTGGAAAGTTGTCTTTGGGACAGGCATGATTGAGATCACGAAAATTCATGCAGACGCGGATAATGCCCTGCTTTTTGTTAATGGGTACAAGGTTGGAAACCCATAAGGTGTAGGTGATGGGGTAGATGAACCCAGCCGTGCATAATTTGTCAATCTCAGTTTTAATGGCCACTGCTTTGGATGGGTGTAGCGGTCGTTGTTTTTGATGAATTGGTATAATGTCAGGCCAGGTGTCGATGCAATTTTCGACAATAGAGGGATCAAGGCCAGGCATATCTGTGTATGACTAGGCAAAAATATCTTGATATTCTTGGAAGAGGGTTGTATAGGCGGTGATTTCTTGAGGAGTGCATGCGGCGCCAATGATGATTTCCTCGACGACTCCATTTTTTATGGAAATATCGATTTTGATGGTCAGGGAAATGTTGGCCATGTTGCCTTCTTCAAAAGCACCAGGGGCTGGGATGGGGTTGTTGAACCAGTCGATATCCCCTGATGGGATAAAATCCTTGGTTTCGACTGCATATATGGAGTGTTGGTTAGGAGGTGTGAAGGATTCCTATGAAAAGAAGAGCACTCTGTGGTGTAGCGCATCCCATGGGTAGTCAGGAGTGGTTAGTTCCTCAAGTATGTCCTTGTCATAGTGAAATTGGTGGGAATACAAGGGGTCGACAAGAGTGATATCGGTGACTGTCACCGTGTGTTTTTCCTTTGGTGATGAAGAAGCAGGGGGAGTGACGCATTGATATTGTGATGGTTCGCTCGACATAAACCAAATATTGAAGTACTGAGGAGTACCAGTGGTAGTTGGATGTAAAGTTTTCGTAGGGAAATGTACGAGAGAATTGGGGGGATTTGGGGGTAAATCCTCGAATAAGTCATCCAAGAACCATGGAGGAATAGGGAGTGCCTCTAGTTCAGGAGAAATGATATGAAGAATCTCAAGTGGTGAGGTAAGGTCAACCATCGATTCCGTAAGGGGCACAGGGGTTTGAATCAGGGTTATTTGGCTGTGCCTGTATTTAATGATCATAGGACATTGATATGTAAAATGATCTAAGGATTCACATAGAGAGCAAGGGAATCTCATACGTTCATTGACTAAAGTTGTGACATAATGGTTTTCAGTGATGTTTGGTGGGGATGACATAACTGGACTGGGTGCCTGTTGGAAGCTTTGGCGCACTGCGACTAACGTCTGTCGGAACTGAGGTAGCATTGGGCAATGGTGTGTATAATGGCCATATTCTATACATATGGCGCAAGTGAATTTGGTTCACAGTCCTTTTCTACTTGTGTTCGGGGAGATAGCAGTAGTACATGTCACAGTGGCAAGCGGTGATGGTGTTTGACTGGGTTGAATTAGGTTACGTAACTCAGATAAAGATGGGAATTTGTTGGTTAGGTGTCCATATTTCTCACATAGCACACAAGGAGGTTGGATACGTGGGGGAAGTGGAGTTGTGGGCTCCTTCTTCTTTCGCATGCCCCCAGCTGTGGCAGGGAGGTTAGTGAGTGGGGGTGTAGGGGGTATGGTGGGAGTGAGTATGGGAATCATCATTGGGATTCCTTCCATTTGGGGGGGGAAGGGATGGTTGAGGGACCATCTTTGGTGGATGTAAATACCAAAATGGAATTGCCAACACCATATTAGGGAGGGTAAGCATTGCAGCTACTTGGAAATCTTGTACACCCAGTGGAGGGTAGAAGAAGGTGATTTGAGTGATGGTTTGGAGAACTGTCTCCCAAACTGGGATATGGCCTTGGGGAGAGGTGGAATCGTGACCTAGTGGAGTCAACGATTTCACAAGAGGTTCATGAGGGGGGAGCTCTGTGACTAGTGGGACGTCATACATGATAGAAGCCTCCCTAGGAGGAAGGGTATCCTCTATGTCATTTATGTTGGATGATACAACACATACTTGATTGGAAGGATGAAGAAGCGGTGGTGTGTCGTGATAAGTTCCTAACAATGATGGGTCTTTGAAAATCTCGGGACCCATTTCAATGAGTGGGTATGTTTCGGGATGAGTATGGATGAGGGGGAGAATGTTATCGATGTTGGTGGAAGGTTTAGGCTTGTAATGAGAAACTTGGTCAATTGTGATGATCTTCCTGTTGTGGGGGAACATCATGGTTCAAAAGACAGACGAGGCAACTGCCTTCATAGAGTACATGTAGCTATGACTGAACAAGATATTGTAATCGAGTGGGGCATCGATAACTTCAATGTCGATGAGGATAGTCTTGCCCCTGAGTTCTACAGGGACATTTTGGAAGATCCCTTCAGGAGACAATGGTCGTCCATCATAAGCTTTTAAGGTAATGGCAGATGGGATGAGTTCGGGGGAACCAAGTTTCTACCATACAGATTTGGACATGATGCATGTGGATGCTCCTTCATTGATGATGCACTGATGAACTGTAATGTTCCAAATTTTTACTGGGATTTGAAAAGCGATTAGAGTGGGGAGGCGAGGTTCCCCAGTATCAAGATAAATGTGATGAGTCTAGTATCCACGGGGTCGACTGCCCCCAGGGCGGAAAGTAATGATTTCCGCTGAGTGGGAAAAGTTTGAAGGACATCTAAGACTAACATGGCAACCGGGGATTGTGCTAAGTCATCAACCAAACTGTAATTATGAGCCACCCTAGCCTGTGGGTTGTGGACATTCCTGTGCAATGGGATGCAAGGGATGTGAAGAGGTGGTTCTAAGTTAGGGCAAGGAATCACCAACAGGGGTCCCGTTGGTGCAGGGATTGTTTCTGGGGGAATGGGAGGAGACTCAACGGGTGCTCGGTATTGACGACTACGTGTTTGCAGAAGGATTTCTTCCTCACTAGTGAGGAGGATCGTAGGATCTACGGGATTGTTTGGATTGAGATACTGTCCCAACTGTGGTGGGGTAGGCTGCATCTCTTGTTGGGTGTTCATCACACCTTGGTGTGGAATGGGGTTTTGCAGCACGACTAGGGGGGGTTGTTGCACATATTGTTGTGGGGCTTGCTGAGGAGCAGGTGGTGCTAGAGGATGTGGTAGACTGCCTGAGTCTTTCAGCCATTTAAAATCAGTGATTTTGGGGCAATGATGAGTATAATGACTGAACTCACCACAAAGGGCACAAGGGAAGGTGGTTCTAATAGTATTGGTATTTATGCCTTGATGCCTATTATTATTTCCCCCTAGGGGTTCGAACTCCCTTGATTCTGGTTTCCCCCAGTAGGTTGGTTCTATTGGGGGTGATTCCCGCCTTGACCTGGGTTGTTATTGTTCCTGTTTTTTCCTTTCTTTTTGGCATTATTCGACTGATGGGTCGGATTGGCCGTATTCATCTATTCAAAATTTTGATATTGCTGAAGGGGAGAGGGTTGAACAAAATTCACTCCAACGTGAGGGTGTGGGGGAGCCATGGGTTATGGAGGACCAGGGAATGGAAAGTACAGATTTTGTGGGGGTAACGATCCGTAAGGTACATAGGAAGGCATGGCTCTTTTGCTAGTACTTAGAGTATAATCTGAAGTAGAGGGAGTACCAGAACTTGTTTGGATAGGTGGGTGTATTGGAGGTGTCGGTGGTGGCCCACTGATGGGTGGAGGAATAGCAACAGGGTATGGGTGGTTATAAGGGGGTGGGGGGTAATAAGAGGTGCCCCCATATGCCAACGGATATTGAGGATTGTGGTGTGTGGTATTACCAATCAGTCTGTCTGTTGAGTGAGACATCTCGGGTTTGTCTTGGCTGAATGTCATGGGTTTTGGGAGATCAGGAAGTATTGTATATAAGTACCCTAATTTTGAATAGATGAGGTGTTACCCATGATTTTGGTCGTCATGATGATGTATTGATGATGGTGTACTCAGGCTCTTCATAAGAACTTTCTCCTGAGAAAAGTTACTTTCATCTCTTCCC